>CAUYPK010081513.1:0-28984 GCA_963574355.1 Loris lydekkerianus
TATGTTCCAGCTCCATCCATGTAAACATGAAAGAGGTAAAGTCTCCATCTTTCTTTAAGGCTGCATAGTATTCCATGGTATACATGTACCACAATTTGCTAGTTTATTCGTGGGTTGATGGGCACTTGGGCATCTTCCATGACTTAGCAATTATGAATTGGCCTGCAATAAACATTCTGGTACAGTTTGCTCTGCTGCCCAGTCTGAAGCTGAAGTTTAGTGGCCCAATTATAGTTCACTGTAGACTCAAATTCTTGGGCTCAAGAGACTGTCCTGATTTAGCCCCAGAGTAGCTTGCACTACAGGTATATACTACCACTACTGGCTAATTTTTCCCAGGGAAAAATTAGATACAGGGTCTCACTCTTGTTCAGTCTGCTCTCAAACTCCTGAGCTCAAGGAATCCTTCTGCCTTGAATCCTTAGTGCTAGAATTACAGGCATGAGACACCCACTACAACCTCCAGAGAATTTTTATGTAATGCAAATAAGTCCTTTTATTCCAAAATCTGTTAATCCAAGAAATCAAGATTCATTGCCTTATTTCCTTTAATTTTTTTAAAGAACTCATACTTTAGGAGGACAAGAAGCATTTCATATCTGTATGTTCTGTGTAATAATATGTACTGTTGTGCCTTTCTTTGAAAACTACAATTATATTAAAAATAATGTTGATCGTAGTGGTAGCAGAAGGGACCAGTCTGTTACCATAGGGCCTTGCTTCCCAAACAATAGCAGTGAAACAAGTTAAGGATAGAGGAACTAGCATAGTTATATAAAAGTGGGTCAAAGAACTTTTTATTACCTTAGTTTCTTTCCTCCATCTGCAATTTTAGCTTTTTGAAGATAACCTTCTTTTTCAACCATCTGCAAGAAGAATGCATATGTTAAAACTGTGACAAACTCATATGCATTGTTAGTTTGAATGAATCTATGCTTTTCAAGAATCATTGCAGTGATGGACGTTTCCTGTCATAGAACTTCATTAATAATGCACAGATAGCTTATGGGAAATGTCTGCAAGACCATAATCATTACAAACCATTGAAGAGACAAAGACATATTGTGAAGAAGAACGTGAAGGATTTGTTGGATAGCAATACACCTTTACTCACTTTCTTTGTGGGCATTGAAGGCTGTAGGTTAAAAAATAGATTGAAAATGGTAACATGAAGGCAAATGTAATACCTTCCTTAATTTTACTTACTGTTCTTGGAAAAGTTCTTCCTTTTTAACATCCCCATATACCTGCTGAGGCTGAATGTACAGGTGTGGGTCAAATTCAATGGGACCATATAACTTGGCCAGTTGAGTCACGGAAGGGCATTTAAAACACAACAATTCATGTGTCAGGAGCAGTTTTCAAGACACTGTTGCAGCCCTGCCTCATTGCCTTCTTCCATGATGTGGGATTACATCTTTTTCCTATTTGCATATAATATACTGGCTTTCACGGCTAATACAATTGCAACTTTCTTTCTTTTTTTTGAGACAGAGTCTCACTGTGTTGCCCTCGGTACAGTGCTGTGGTGTCACAGCTCATAGCAAGCTCTAACTCTTGGACTTAAGCGATTCTCTTGCCTCGACCTCCCAAGTAGGGACTACAGACATCTGCCACCACACCTGGCTTTTTTTTGGTTGCAGTTGTCATTGTTGTTTAGCAGGAGCCTGGCTTGAACCCACCAGCCTTGGTGTATGTGAGCTATGGGCACTGAGCCACAAGTGCAACTTTCTTAGAGGAAATTCAATAATTCATTATAAATTCACAGAGGGATTTGTGGCATTCTGGATAAAATAAATGCATGATGCAAATTGTAATGTGTTGACTCCCAACGAAGTCTAAGCTAGGTGTTCAATTTCTTTCCCCCCTTTGGTAAACTCTTTATGCACACACCATCTTTCTATCTATATATGTGCATATGTATATCTTCATGTTTCATTGAGCTGAAAAGGATTATGTTATGTACTATACCAAATGAAACTTTCTATTTTCAGTATCTGGAAGAGCAAATACCTCTTCCTTACTTTTACAAAATTAATTCTTTTTATGCAGATAAAATTTAGAATTATCTTATATGATTTTCTCTAATATCCCCCCAAAAACATTACTGTATTTTTTTAAAATTTCAAATATTAAGGTGGTACAAAAATTTTTATTGCATGGATACACTGTATAATATTGATGTCAGGACTTTCCTTCAGTGTGCCCATCACCAAGACAGAGTTCATTGAACCCAATAGGGAAGTTTTTAACCTTTCCTCTTCCCCTCTTGTCTTCCAATATCCTTTATGTCTCTTTGTGCCCATGTGTACACATCATTTAGCTCACAAATATTAGTGGGAATGTAGAGAATGCATGGTGTTTATTTTTTCATTCTTGAGAAACTTCACTTTAGGGTAATGATCTCCAGTTTCATCCAAGTTGCTGTGAAAGACATTATTTCATGTCTTTTTATGGCTGAGCAGTGCTCCATGACATATGGTGTGTGTGTGTGTGTGTGTGTGTAGACATATACACACAGAGGGTGCCAAAAAATGTATACACAGTTTAAGAAAGGAAAAAACTGTATTAAAATTATAATAGTCAGGTCATGTTAGACTTCTGAAATCACTAGAGATAAAAGATACAATATATAAGATAAACATTTTCAGTATGTATATATGCTGATACACACACACACACATACATATATATACACACACACACACACATATGTGTATATACACATTTATATGTGATACAGGCATTGTGGCAGGCACCTGTAGTCCCAGCTGCTTGGGAGGCTGAGGCAAGAGAATCGCTTACCACAAACCATAGTTTCTTTATCCACTCATGAAATAATGGGCACTTAGATTGATTCTACATCTTTGCAATTGTGACTTGTGCTGGGATAAAAAATCGAGTACAAGTGTCTTTTTGATTAAATGACCTCCTTTCTTTGGGGTAGATAGATACCCAGTAGTAGAATCGCTGTATCAAATGATAGGTCTACTTTTAGCTCTTTGAGAAATCTTCAGACTGTTTGTCATAGGAGGTGTATGAGTTTTCAGTCCCACCTAGAGTGTATAAGCATTCCTTTTTCTCTGTACATATGCCAATATTTGTTGTTTTTGACTTTTTAGTAATGCATATTCAGATAGGGATAAGGAGACATTTCATTGTGGTTTTATTAGTAATTTGTATTTCTCTGATGATCAATGTTGTTGACCTTTTTTTCATATGTTTCTTCGGTATTTGCTCTTTTGAAAAGTTTCTGTTCATGGTTTTTGCTCCCTTTTGATGGGTTTCTCTGGGGGTTTTTTTGTTCGCTTGTTTGTTTTTTCCTTGCTGATTTGTACAAGTTCTTTGTAGATTCTGAATATTGGTTCTTTGTCAGATGTATAGTTTACAAATATTTTCTTCTACCCTGTAGGCTGCCTATCTACTCTGATGATTATTTCCTTTGCTGGGAAGAAGGTTTTAAATTTAAGTCTCATTTATTTATTTTTGCTGTTGCTGTATTTGCCTCAGGGATCTCAGTGATAAATTCTTTGCATAGGCCTATGTCTAGAAGAGTTTTTCTGATATTCTTTCCTAGAATTTTTATAGTGTCAAGTCTTACATTTAAATCTTTAATCAATCTTGAATTAATTTTTTTATATAGTGAAAGATAGGGGTCCCAGTTTCATTTTTCTGCTATGGCTATTCAATTTCTCAGGACCATTTCTTGAAATTAAAATACCTGTGCCCAGTGTACATTTTTGTCTGCTCTGCCATAGATCAGTTGGGCCTCCGATATAGACAGATAGGAGAAGACTGTTGGTGATTCACTAAGAGTTGAAAGAGGAAGTGCAGGCTACAGACTTCAGATGCAGCGTGTGAGGGTAGAGGTGTTCCAATTGTATAGTGCCTTATTTGTACCCTGACATGCTGCATACTAAGTTCAGAGCCTGTGTTCCATCTTTTCACTCTTTAGTGAATTGCCAGTACTTGTTATCCTCATTTGCCTAGTATCAGATGACCCAAAATATGCATTCCTCCTGATTGTAATACTCCACTTCAATCATGTCTTCATCTCACAAACTCCTAAATGTGCTGACTCTACTTTGAATCTACTTTAAAATTCAATTTGCATGTCTTTTACTAGAGGGTCTTTCCCTGGTTTGTTGACCATTTCTTTTTTACGCACCCCTGTCCTAAATCTCCATTTTCACTCTACCATTGTTATCACTGTGACAACACTTACTGGATCATGCTGTGTGTATTTGTTCATGCTTACACCTGTACTGTGAGCCCATTAAAGGCAAAGACTTATATCTTTCATACCTAGATTCCTAGCTCCTAGAGTAGTTGCTGCCCTCAATAAACATAATAATAAAATTATTTATAAATGAGCAAATGAATGAATGGATGTATATTTAAGTGTTTATTTAAATCTTTGTAAGAAACTGGGTAGCCCAAAATAATTTATCTGCAATATGACAAGTGAAAGGAAGAGATATTCGGAGTAAATGAGTTGTCTTAAATCACTAAGATTCATGAGTTTAAAAATTGCCTGTTTACATTACTTGCACTGATATAGGTGAGATCTTTCCTGCCTTGCTCGTTGTTATATTACTAATATATAGGGTGTCAATAAAGTTCATGTGCAATTTACTATGTGATACTATTTTAATAAATTGCACACAAACTTTATTTTTTTATTTTTTAAAAATTTTTTTATTAAATCATAGCTGTGTACATTAGTGCAATTGCCTGTACCCATTCTATTAATAAGATGTACCATGCACACAAACTTTATGTCTATCCTGTATAACATTGTACTTAGTTTTCAAAATATATTTGATTAATGTATTTTGACTGAATAAGAATAATGAATCACAGTAATCATAGCAAAATATGTTTTATATATCTACATTTCTAGGAATTTCTTTTACTTTAGCATGTTCTCCACAATTTTGAAAAGGCCTAAGGTAGCTTTCTTGGATAATTGTTAGGACCATAGTATTCAGTATTTAATGGTGCCTTTTGTTGTTTTCGTATGCATCTATTTTACGTTTCCCACCTTTTATTCTATGCATACTGTCCCTTTTTCTTAGTGCCAGGAATTTTATTTGTCTACCCCTAAAATCATATAATAAATTTAGTGTTTAACTCTGGGCATCACTGGTTTCTATAAATGTTTGAAAGAAAGATGATTTCAAAGCAATTAGCACCACCGAGGAGGTCTCTTTCTTTAGGAATTTATTGAGAAATCTCATTGTGCAACTATTCATAAAATTGTATTGTTTCATTTAACCTTTCTTCTGATAAAAACAAAATAGTTACAAAAGACCTGCATTCATCAACCAAAAAGCTACAAAGCCCATGAACCCATCATAAAAATGTATGCATGCATTCTTACCTAAAAATGCTGCCTTTTTTTTTTTTAAATGTTCACTAAAAGACCTCTAAGTGGACATTTGGTACCCACAGGGATGTGTTGATGAAAATTTCTCTTAAGGGAAATGTGAAAGACAAAAACTAATATTCTTATAGGGAGAAATCAACATAAACTGGCTTGTGATACGTACAACTTAATTTTCTCTCCTTGAATAGGTAAGTAATGTCTTCCCCATAACTTTTCCAAGGATACCTGAGACTGAGCCCAAAGTTAGATTTTTCACCTTAGGACTAAACAAGAGTGACAACATTGCAGTCAATGGCTGGGCCAGGTCCCATGGTTAAGCAATAGAGTTTCCAGCAATGGCCACACAAAGGTCCCAGGAAAAATAAGGTGGAAGAATTGAAGAATAAGTTAGTTATTTCTTTTATATCATCTTCCAATGTCCAAGCTGCCTTCCAGATCAGTAGAAGATACTAATAATCCTTCTCTGTACTATTCCTACTTCATTTATTGAATTCCTACTATTTTTTTTTTAATGTTATATACTTTTGTGTATTATTCTGATGAATACAAAGTATTTCTAGCTTTCTGAAAGTTGCTTTTTAAGAACCTCTGTTTTCTTCAGAATTTATGCAGGTCTTCCATCAAAACTGTAGCATTTGATAATGTGCCATGAACGCTCCTAGAGTTTCAAAATCACGCTTTTACTTCTTTGGGGGCTGTTAAAGATGAAAAGGAATTTTATCTTTTTGCCAGCCTTTCACCACATGGGCTGTGGACATTAAGAGATCTCTTTGTAGGCCCTCAGAAGAAAGTCTAGCCTAGTCCACTTTATTAAGTGCCCCCTGGCAGGCGACTTGGGACAAATTTCCCTGGGGCTGCAGGATCTGAGAGCATTTGAGGTTTCATCAAAGTCTCTGTTGGTGCCCTTGAGAGAGACCATGGTGTTTCAGCTTTCTCCTGTCTCAGGGCAAGTTCCTATTTTCTGAGGATACACACCCCTTCTGTGGGTTGGAGCAGCTTTTCACCCTATTTATTAGAGAGAGGACTATCTGTGGGTTCTGAAATTTGCTTCCTTTTTATTCCACTAATTGAATTTAGAGAAAATCATGCAAAAAAAATCCAGCGTAGCCTGCCATGATTGACTTACCAAAAAGGGCTTATGATGTCACACCGTCACTTTTACCATTGAGCCACAAGTAATATTTTTATATTGAACTATTTTGCCCATTTAATTAAAGTAGTTACTGTGGGTGCCGTTGTGTGTCAGACAAGGATTGTACGCTTTTTGGCCTCCACTTTTTAATTGGTCTGTTGCAGTTATCACTATGTTGCAGTCTTTAAAAACATAATCTCAAGCTGCGTGTGCACAGTAGATGTGAAGGCTTTTTAATTACTTTGGGAATAAGTTTCAGCTGTTCTCTAAATTCCCTTTTTGCTCCCTGTGATGGTTCCACACTGTTTCCCTTCCAGCTTTCTCCTTTTGATGCTTCCCCTTCTTGCACCCCACTGAAACTGCTCTTGCCAAGGTCCCCAAAGACCTTCATGCCACCAAATCCAGTTGGCACTCCTCAATTCATTCTCCATCACATGTGACCACTCTGGCCTCGGGCCTTTTTGAAAGCTTCCCTTCCTCCCCTTGGCAACGCCTCACGTGGCTTTTCTCCTGCCTCCCGGCTTCCCCTTCTTGGCTTCCTTTAGCAACTCTCGCTCTTTCGTCTGGCTCTAAATGCTGGTGCTCCTCCAGGCCATGCCTCGGGCTCTGTGTTCCCTCCTCCTGCTCCTTCTGGGTGATCTTCCCCACCCTCCTGGCTCTGGTCTCTGCCTTTAAGCTGATGGCTCGCAGATCCAAGTATTCAGTCCAGATTTCGTCATTGTCGTCGTTGTCGTCGTTGTTGTTGTTGTTGTTGAGCACAGTGGTGTCCTCATAGCTCAACCTCAGCATTCTGGCTCCAGGTGTCCTCCTACCTCAACCACCCAAGAAGCTCAGGCTACAGGTACACCTCAACACCTGGCTGGATTTTTTTTTTTTTTTTAATGTGGAGATGGGGTCTCACTCTTGCTCAATCAAGTCTTGAACTCCTGAGCTCCAATAATCCTCCCACTTTGGCCTCCAAGAGTGCTAGGATTACAGGAGTGAGCCACCATGCCCAGCATCAGTCCAGGTTTCTGTTCATGGCCCCATGTGCCCAAATGCCAACTGGCCTTTCCCACGGGGAGGGCCCATAGGTGGCTAAACCACAGCTTGCTACTACTAAACTCCTCGGTTTCCCTCTTGCCCCCTGCCAAACCTCTGGGAGAATGGTACTGCCTCCCTTCTGGTTGCTAATTCCCAAGCGGGGAAATCACCTATAGCCCATGTCCCAGTCTCTTTCCAAATCCCATTGGTTCTATAGTCTAAATAGATTTCAGGGCCAGGTTGCTCTTTGTTCACATCAATGCATGTAGCCTTTTGAGTGTCAGACAGCCTTTTGAATGCTTTAGATCTGTAAGCTAAATTTCACAACTACCTAATGAGGTGTTGATACTGTTAACACCCCCATTTTACAGATGAGGTAACTGAGATTCAGAGAGGTTCATGAAATCATCTAAGGTCACACAACTGGCTTCCCCGCACCCCTCACCCCAACTTTAGCCACAGTATTTACTTGAAAATTCCATGATCTCGCTGTGGTTAGAGGCTGCTCCAGTGCGCCTCCAGCCTTATTATGCTTCAAAATCACTTAAGCAGTTTATTTAAAATTTGCATTCTGATTTGATATATCTGGAGTGGGCTGAGTAGCATGCATTTTTTATAAAGTTCCATTTTGAAAGTGACTTTTAATTCCTTACAAAATTTTTATTTAGTCCCTTGAAGAAATGTGAATGAAACAATAGGGATGTTTGCTTCTATGTACTTACTCCTTTTTCCCCGTGACATTAGTGTCATTTCCTCTTTCTCTGAGCTTCTAGCACATTCTGTCGCTCCCTCTGACTTCTCAAAGATTCCATTTGACAAATTCTTGATAAGGTTGTATCTGGTTTGTCTATACCCTCAGAAGCAATCAACTTGAGTCTGGGAGCTTTGATTTTTTTTTTTGATGCTGTAGGCTGTGTTCCCTGGTACCAGTCCATGGCCTGTTAGGAACTAGGCGGAAGGGGAGTGGGGGGGTGAGTGAGTGAAACTTCATCTGTATTTATAACCACTCCTTATCCCTTGTGTCGCCCCTGCCTCCTGTCACGTCAGCCGTGGCATTAGATTCTCACAGGAGCGCCTACAAGGGATCTAGGTTACACGTTCCTTACGAGAATCTAATGCCCCGCCCCCACCCTGTCTGCGGAAAAATATGTCTTCCATGAAACCAGCCGCTGGTGCCAGGAAGTTTGGGGATTGCCACTGTAAAGAGGACTTGCCCTCATGTAAAGCTCTGGCAACATCATCCTTGTGCTTTCAAACAAACTAACAAGGACAGCAAGCTGTGGCCTCTCTCGTTTGCTCATGGGATTAAGTAGGTGTCATCAGCTTGACACTCAGGGCTTTCCGTGGTCTTGCTCCAGCCTGTCCCTGAGCTCACTTAGCCCATGATCTAGTAACCAGGTCTTTACCCACCTTGCCTTGCCTCTGGGACTTCCTCATACCTTTTTTTTTTTTTTTTTTTTCCTCCCCTCTTACAATTGTGTCTTGTGCCCAAAAGGTGTGGTACACACCAAAGCCCCATTCCCTCTCTTTGCTCTTCCTTTCTGATTATATTTCTTTCTTTCTTTCTTTCTTTTTTTTTTTTTAAGCAGGAACTCAACTTTATTGCTTCAAGCAGCCGCTTATATAGAGCGTGGGGAAGGGGCACAGAAAGAAGGCAGGGGATGAGGTGTGTGACAGGGTTGGGCCAATGGCATGGTACCACGTTGCTGTATCTAGGTAGAGGCAGTTTCAGGCCGGGTCTTGCTGAGTCATTGCTACGCGGAAGTAGCTCGATGGATCTACTTCTAGTCAGGCTCTGGAAGTTGCACTAGGCCTCAGGCACACAGCAGGGCCCAACAATTCCCTCTTTTGTTTTTTGTATGGCGGATAAACATAGCCCCTGTCTTAGGTTGCCTGCTCTTGCAGTTTCAGTCTTACCCGTCATGGGGATACAAACATCAATGGTTCGGTCCCTGTCTTAGGTTGACTGAATGCAGAGTGATCTTACCTGTCTTTAGGTACTATGAATGTAATCCACCATGCAGCCTCTCCGTATCCTGTCTTAGGTTGTCCCAGCTTTGGGAGTCTTACCCGTCATTGGTGCTATGGAGGGCGGTGAAGAATAATTGTTAGATTCTTGGTTAATGAGCCAGTGATATTGGACCTCGACCTGATTTAACTGCCTCTAACCTTTTTTAAGGATACAGGGCCCAAAGGTGAAGGGTAAGTAAGTGTAGCAGGGGTGTATGATTTATTATAAACAAGGCTGGTGACTGGAAAGGTCCTTGGTGTTTCAGAGAGTTCTTAGTGCTGTGACACATCTCGGTGCTTTGATGTTTTCAGCAAAATCGGTTTTTTATTTTAGAAAGGTCCCTCGCACTGTCTTTAAACACCTTGACAGCTTGCTGCATGATATTCCCCTTGCCCTCGTTGGCCTTGCAGGCCACACAATTTTGAATTCCCAGCTGGGAGAAAGGGGAGTGTTGGTTTTTCCAGGCGACCTAAGCATGTACTGTGTTTCATAGGAGTCTAGCCTCAGCGCTCCGGTCCAAAGCTGCAGTTAAGAACCTTTTTTTTTTTTTTTTAAGAGACATAGTTTTACTCTGTTAACTAGGCTGTAGTACAGTGGGCAGTCCAGTCATAGCTCATTTTAGCCTCAAACTCCTGGGCTTAGGCCATCTTCCTGCCTTGACCTCCCAAAGTGCTGAGATTACAGGCTTGCGCCCCACGCCTGGCTAGAGTTAAGACCTTTGCAGTACTTGCCGCAGTTAGCTGGTAAAATGGCACCCTGACGTGGTCTGTGTGTCTGTGTTCTGAGCACCTTCTTATCTCGTGTCCTCATGCTGACACTTTGAGGTGGCCAGGCCCCAGTGCCTTCCACAGGTGAGGACATCGGGGCTCAGTGCAGGTCCCAGTGGCAGCTTCACAGCGGAGCTGGGATGAGAGGCTTGAGTCCCTTGATCTCTGCTCACCATTATGCTGTTTCCCTCGCTCACACGCACGCCCCCAGGTCTTCCCTAGATGAGAGGGCAGAGGTGACTGCTGGTGCCCACCGTGAACGGCACTTGGTCCAGCTCAGCGGCTTGGGGTTGGTGCCGCATCTTCATTTCTTGCTGTGCATACTGAGCCCTTGTCGTCCATCTCTGCAGATGAAGAGATTGGGATGACGCGGATGGCAGTGCAGTTTGAGCTGGAGGACCTGAACATGCGGCCTGACCCTGAGCCGCTCCTCACCGAGATGATCCATGAAGTAAACGCAGAGCTCGTGACTGTCCTGCCCCAGAGCAGGGATGCCGGGGTGCTGGGAAGGGCCATCACCTCTGGATCTGTCCTTGCAGGTCACAGGTGTTGGTAGAACAGTGAATTTCCCAGTCTTCTGTTTAGCCGCGTTGGTGGCTTCTGACTCTTGCCCTACCAAGATACCTCTCAGTCTGTCTATAAAATGGCTCTTTGATTTTATGTTTTCTATGAATTTTCATTGTGGAAAAGTAGATTTTTTTATTTTTATAAGTATTCACAAAGCTGCTAATGCCAAACTCTGGCTAAAATACCAGCTTGTGTTGGATTTTCCCAGAGGCACCAGTGGAGGAAGTGGGGGTGTGGCTGGAGGAGCCTGCACTGCACCCTTTTGGTCACCGCGTCTGTCTCCCTCTCTGTGTTAGGCAGCCTACAGGGAGAACACCGTTGGCCTCCACCGTTTCTGTCCCACAGAAAACATAGCAAAGATCGGCCGACAAGTGCTTCATTCTTACCTAAGAAACTACTACACGCCGGACCGCATGGTGTTGGCTGGAGTGGGCATTGAGCACGAGCACCTGGTGGATTGTGCCCGGAAGCACCTCCTGAGAGTCCAGCCAGCCTGGGGGGATGCGCCTACTGTGGACATCGACAGATCTGTAGCACAGTATACTGGGGGGATGGTCAAGGTAAAGTGATGGGAAAGGTCTCGTGACCATGGGTTGTGCTCAGTCATTCTGACTCATGTTTTCATATTAAATCTGAAGGTGGTAGAATTAACTGCATTTATGGCTGGGCCTTAATATTTACTGTAGTCCTGCAGTGGCACGGAGCTGGTCCATTGCTCAAAGCTGAGAGCAGTCAGGAGGAGGGCGGCTCTCCTTTTGAAGCAGAGTTGCTGGTGTTGGCATCCGATTCCTATGTAGCCACTTTCATGGTGATCTGATCTGGGAAGTTTGCAGGTCCTGCTGATTTGTCACCTGGCCCCACTTGCTTGTTCTCTGTTGCAGCTGGAAAGAGATATGTCCAATGTCAGCCTGGGCCCCACCCCAATCCCTGAACTCACGCACATCATGGTGGGACTTGAGAGCTGTTCCTTCTTGGTGAGTCCCGGGATCGGACAGGTGGCAACTCAGACACACGTGGACTCTGGCCAAGCCCTGCCACCCTGTCCCCACAGGAGGAAGATTTCATCCCCTTCGCCGTGTTGAACATGATGATGGGGGGAGGCGGCTCCTTCTCGGCTGGGGGCCCCGGCAAAGGCATGTTCTCCAGGCTGTACCTCAACGTGCTAAACAGGTGCAGGGCATGCTGAGTGGGTTTCTGGACAACAATGCCACCTTCTGAGTGTCCTTTTCTCCAGTTCCCTGTGGCCTGATATTGGCAAGTCCTCTTCATCCCAGCAACTCCATATTCCCTCACAGGCACCACTGGATGTATAACGCCACCTCCTACCACCACAGCTATGAAGACACTGGCCTCCTATGCATCCATGCCAGTGCTGACCCACGGCAGGTGAGGGCACACGAGGTGGGAGCAGCATCTGGGTCCCACCTGTGGCCTCAGTTCTCGGTGCAGCTCCCTTCCCAACCAAGGCTGTCCCTGTTGGAGAGGGGTCAGCGGCCAGTGGGGCATGTCACACTCTCACAGCCATGTTCTCCTTTGTAGGTTCGAGAAATGGTAGAAATCATCACAAAGGAGTTCATTTTGATGGGCGGGTCAGTAGATGTGGTGAGTAGAGCTTGGGACCATTTCCAAATTTGCCAGCAGCATCTGACAGGGAAAGGGCCACATTGCAGGAGTGGCTGGCAGTGAGTCTAGTTCCCAAGCCCCAAGGCTACTCTCCAGGAGGATGGTGCAGCCGAGGGTGGTCAGGGCTGGCCACTGCACTCAGGAGCCCCTCTCTCTGGAGCCACCCTCCATGGTGGTGACCCTGAGCACTTGGTCTGCTTTCATCTGGCTGGCTAGTGTGTGGTGGGACTGGCTGTGTGACCTGTCTTGGGAAGTCCATGCTCCCCTCTGCAGTCCCTGTAGACAGCTGAGAATGGAACAGCCGCATGAGATGGGTCATGAGTCAGGGCCTTTTCTGGTTCCTTTTTTATGTTTCAACCTGTGTTTTATTCGTTTCTTTATGTGTTGGGAAGCCTTGTTACTTCCTGGGCCAGTATTGGTGCACACACACCAACCTGAGGAGCATATGTGTGAAGAAGGGCACACACATGGCTGCGTCGTCATGCTAGCCGCAGTTGCATGCTGGTGCCTATGGCAGCTTGAGCTTTACCTTTAGTTTCTTACTACGCACGTCACGCTTTCCACTGTGATCACATGTTCACTTTTTTTTTTTTTTTTTTTGAGACCATCTCACTCTGTCACCCTGGGTAGAGTGCTATGGCATCACAGCTCACAGCAACCTCAAACTCTTTGGCTTAAGTGATTCCCTTGTCTCAGCCTCCCAAGTAGCTGGGACTACAGGTGCCCACCACAACACCTGGCTATTTTTTGGTTGCGTTTGTCATTGTTTATCAGGCCCAGGCTGGGCTCGAACCTGCCACCTTCCGTGTGTGGCTGGTGCTCTATTCACTGATCTACCAGCGCCAAGTCGCATGTTCACTTTTTAATCAGAAAAAGAAGCATTATTTGAGAAACGAGTTGTGTTTCAAAATTAACATTTTTTAGTTTCATTAGTATCCTGCTAGAAAATAATACTCTTCGCTAATGCGAAGCCAATCTGAGAGAAATTTTTTTTTTTTTTAATTTGGATACTTTTTATATGGCTGTTATCTTTACTGAGAGAAATTTATCTCCCCGAAGTTGTTAAAACAAAAAAGACCTATCTAAATTGCTAATTGTTTCACTTAAAAGTGATACAGTTTCATAGCAGCATGTGTATTTTTCTTTCTTTCTTTCTTTCTTTCTTTCTTTTTATTTTTTTTTTTTGAGGCAGAGCCTCAAGCTGTTTCCCTGGGTAGAGTGCTGTGGCACCACAGCTCACAGCAACCTCCAAATCCTGGGCTCAAGCGATTCTCCTGCCTCCACCTCCCAAGTAGCTGGGACCACAGGCACCCGCCACAATGCCCGGCTATGTTTTTTTTGGTTGCAGCCATCATTCTTTGGCAGGCCCAAATTGGAATTTGGCTGGATTGGAACCCACCAGCTCAGGTGTATGTAGCTGGTGCCTTAGCCGCTTGAGCCACAGGCACCAGCCACATGTCTATTTTTCAGTGTTTGGTAGCTCCTAGGTTCTTTGGCACGTACCCTCAGATCTCAGCCTTAGTATCATAAGTTGGACTCATTGAGGCCAGAATGTTTTAAAGCCTGAAACTGGTCACGGCCTCAGGAGAGCTAGCTTGTCCGTGCAGGCTACATCCCTCAGAGTGTCCCAAGGACTTTGGTAACCCAGGTGCCTCGGCCTCGACCAGGGAGTCTGGTGAGACCCCAGAACCTGTGCTGCCTTGGTTTTCTCCTGATTTTTCTGTGTGGCTGCTTTGGGGTCCTGGAGTTTGGGAGTTTAACATTTTACCTTCTGCTGCTTGTCATGCAAACCACAACAGGGGCCCAAGGGAAGCACATTCCCCCCTTTGGAGTATGGCATGGGCCCTGTGAAGTGTGATGTCAGCCCTTAACAGAGGGGCCAGGGAACTGCCGGCTTTCTCCTGATGGGGCGGGTGTTGGGCCTAGGTGGAGCTGGAGCGAGCCAAGACACAACTGATGTCCATGCTCATGATGAACCTGGAGTCCAGACCTGTCATCTTTGAGGATGTGGGGAGGCAGGTGCTGGCCACACACTCCAGGAAGCTGCCCCACGAGCTGTGCGCACTCATCCGTGAGTTAATGTGTCAGCACTGAGGTGACTAGTGAAGACCTTGGCTGGGGTTCGGAGGACAGCTTCTCACCTTCCTGTACACTTCCTGTAGACTTCTTACCTTCCCGGGCCTCCATGGGCACAGATGCCCCATCTGCAAGCCTGGGCTGCCCATGAAGGTCACAGAGTCTCACTTCCTGGCTCTACCTGTGCCCGCTGGGTCACCTTAGCACTGTGACTGAGACTTTTGCACTCCTGGTGCAGAAACCTAAGGGCTTCTTGGGGTTTTTAAAGAGGCTGAGCACTACAGCTCACACCTGGTATCAGCACTTTGGGAGGCCAAGGTGGGAGGATTGCTTGAGGCCAAGAATTCAAGATCATTTTGGGCAATGTAGTGAGACATCATCACTTAAAAAGAAATTTTTTTTTCCTAATTAACTTGCCATCGTGGCACACTGTTATAGTCCTAGCTACTGGGGAGGCTGAGGCAGAAGGATCACTTGAGCCCAGTCCTTCAAGGCTGCAGTGAGCTGTGGTGACATCATTGCCCTCCAGCCTGGGTAACAGCAAGATCTTATCCCTCTAATAAAGAGGACTCAGTAAGCTAATGGGTGAGAAGTGTTTAGCAATTTGCCATGCAGTCACTAGAAAGAGGGCTTTGCTGTCCATGGCTCTCAGGCAAGTGTCTTGGTCCCAGGTTTCCGTGGCCCCAGTGAGTAACCCTTAGGAGGTCCCCAAACTTCCTCAAACTGCCAAATTTTATTTGCACGGGAATCTTTTACGACCTGGCACAGAGCTGCTTATAAAGGAGGCTTTGGCTCTTGGTATCTCCTGTCCATTGAGGAGACCTCAGCTCTGTCCTGGGCATGAAACTCTGTCTTGCCCTGCCTGGACACTGTCCTTCCTTCAGGAGCCACCTTAGGATCCTTGAGTACAAATGTCTAGTCCCCCAAAGAAAAGAAACCCCCTGGGGTGTGTTCCTTGTTTTTGGCCACTCACCTCCTGGTGGCCTTCAGGGCCCTTATGAAGGCTTAGGTGTGGTTGCTGCCTGGGGGCAGCCCTGGGCCCCTCGCTCTGACTCAGCGTCTGTCCGCACAGCCCTGAGGGATTGGAGTTTCTCCTGTAGACCTGTCACAAAGTTAACTCCTCAGACAAGGAGCTTGCTCTTTGTAACTATGTTAACTCCTGCTGTACTTTTAGGCCATTGGCATGTCCCCTTTAATGAAAATAGTTCACTCCTGCCATTTTGTCCCAATGTACTGTCCTCTTGGCAGCTGGCCTGGTGTGATGGGCTGAGGTGGATTGGTGGTCCATTGACCAGAGCCTTGATGAGATGAACAGTGCATTTACCTGATGTCCTCTTGTTCTCTTACTAGGCAATGTGAGGTCAGAAGACATCAAGAGAGTTGCTTCAAAAATGCTCCGGGGGAAACCTGCAGTGGCTGCTCTGGGTGATCTGACTGACCTGCCAACTTATGAGCACATCCAGGCAGCACTGTCCAGCAAGGATGGGCGCCTGCCCAGGACGTACCGGCTCTTCCGGTAGGGTCCCCCCAAAGTGTGGCCAGGCCCAGGGGTTGTGGACAGAGCGTCCTCTGCACATGCTCCCTTGGGTGCATGTCTGGAGCCGAGTTGTGGACATGGGGCTTCCCTTAAACCTGAGGGAGCAACTGGACATCGCCGGGCCCCTGCTCAGTCCTCATTCCTTCAGAACTGAGTGTGAAGGAGTGGAGTGAGTGAGCGCCTTCACTGCTCCACGCTAGAAGCCAGGGCACGTGTAGAGACAGGAGAAGCACCTGCCATGACCAGCCAGGGTCAGCGTGTCCCCCTGAGTTGAGACTTCTCGGTGCATGGGGCTGCTGTGATTTCCTTGAGACTCTGCTTCTGAGCTGGGATGCACCATTAGTGGGTGCCGCAGGTAACACGGTGCCTGGCTGCTGTGTTCTGTGATGGACTCAGCTCTGCAGGCTGGACCAGATAAGAGTGCAGCCTGCCTTGTAGAGCCCAGCCTACAAGCGAGCACAGCATTGTCACTGGTAATAAATTGGTGAACTCACCCTCACCTCGGTGTTTTCTGTCACCTTTGGTTGAGGAGGGGGTTGGTAAGGGTAACGACAGCATTCCTGAAATAGACCTTTCTCCCTGATAGTCACCTGGTGTGGCCTGGCTTCAGGGGTGTCAAAATGTGTGGGGGAGGGGGCAGGGGTGGCAGCTAGGGCAGTGAGGGGAGCAGCCACGCATGGTGCTGTGGGCACTTAGCCAGGAGCCGGAGTGCAGGCATCAGCCTGCAGGTGCTGGTGTTTGAGGAGAACGGTGAGGCCAGGTGGCACAGGGCAGGCTCAGCCACAGCTGTCTGGTGGGGAGTCAGTGGTTTGAGTAGCCCTGGGGAGGTGGCATGGGACCCTGCATTAATCACCTGGAGTAGCTCAGTGCTGCTGCACTTCAGGACAGTTCTGGCCACAGCAGTCAGTGGACTGCCCAGGACCCAGCTGCCTCGTCTCTTTGGGGAAGGGCATAGAAGCCTGGGAGCCTCTACAGGGCGGACAGAAGGAAGATGTTTTAAGGACATCAGACTTGTGAGCTTTGCTTCTGTTACTCAGTTCTCTTACTGTGTCCAAGACGTGGCATCAGCTTATGAATGTGTACGTATGTGTTTTGTCCATGGTTCTGCCTAGTAATGCCCACAGACACTCTGGTTGTTGGGTGTCTTAGGCCTCGGGAGACAGGATCTCCCTCTGGCCTTTATTCTTTCACCCCCCTGAGGGGAGGTGGGGCATAAGACCCCCATTCCAGAGAAGGTCCTACCCCACGCCTGGGAGGCGGCACCTGAGCTGCGGGGCTTTGTGGTCTCGTCGTCAGACCCTTTCCAGCCGCTTCCCATACGGTTGTCCGTTCCTCAGTCACACCTGTCTAGTGACATCTCCGTGAAAGGCCCAGGAGCACGGTCTGAAAGCTCCCCTGGGAGGGCGTGGAGGCTCTGGGCCCCTCCCCACGCCCCACCCTCCCTGTCCTTTGTGACATCTTTTACCGCAAACTGGTGAATGCGTTTCCTTGAATTCTCTGATCTGCTCCAGCAAGTTAAAGCCAGAGAGGGGTTCCTGGGAGCTCCAGCTTGAAGCCAGCCAGGGAGGCATGGGTAGTGTCTGGGGAGTGGTCTCGTGGGACTGAGCTTCACCCTGTGTGATCTGAGACTACCTGGGTGGTGCTGGAATTGAATTAGAGGACGCCAGCTGGTGTCTGCTGCGTAATTGTTTGTGGCTGGATAGGGAGAAGACTCCACATATTTGAGGGTCATAAAATTCTTTCGTGGTGGTGAGAGCAGAGGAGAATCATGGTTTGGTTCTTCCCAGCACAGGCCTGCTTTGTTTTGAAAACACCCCAGCAAGGGTGGCACCTGTGGCTCAAGGAGTAGGGCGCTGGCCCCATATGCCAGGGGTGACAGGTTCAAGCCTGGCCCTGGCCAAGAAACTGCAAAAAAAAAAGAAACACTCCAGCAAAAGTGACTGATTTGCCCACGTTGGCAGTGTCAGTTGCTTCTTGTGGATCCAGTCCATTGGGCTTGGAGCCAGAGAAAATGGTCTGTGTCAGTGGTTCTCAACCTTCCTAATGCCATGGCCCTTCAGTGCAGTTCCTATGTGTCTCGACATAGTTGAGACACACTTGTCTATGTTCTAACTGAATTTTCAATTAGAAACTTGCTTTTTTGCCTGGAGGGAAGCTGCCTGGTAGCGTGCAGGTTTGGAGGTGTGACCACATCATGACGGAGCTGTTCCACATTCTGCAGCAGACATCACAGGGGAGCAGGGTGGGGGCTTCTCATCACGTGCAGCCTCAAGCAGCCTGGCAACTTCCCAGTGACTGTGGCTAATGGGGTCTCAGTGTTGGGTGCTTTGGAAGCAGATGCTAGCCCAGGTTCCCTCTAGTCCCTGCTGGCCCCGGGGATATCCCCAGGCTCCCTTAGCTCCCCCTCTCTGGCCCAGTGTCCCTCTGGCACCTTCCCCAGCCACATATACCCAACAGGCTTTGGTCTCCAGCACCCACTGTGCACTCGCATCTTCCTTGCAGTCTGCTGCCCCTTCAGGACAGACATGGGTTGTCCACACTGTAGCCTGCTGGAGGCCAGACCCTGCCAGCTTGGAGCAGGACTCAGGAGACACTTATTTAATGAAGAACACAAGCAAATGAGCACTGCATTTTAAAAAATCACCCTCACACTTTGTTGTATTTCACAGCTCTTTATGAAGCTTATTTTCCATTGATATTGGCCAACTTCATCTTTTAACTTTGCAAGTGAAATTCCATTCTCCTAAAATCTAACATCTAGTCAGCCAAATTGCTTGACTTTGGAACCGTCTGGCTGGACACGTGGAGATCCTCCAAAGACTCGAAGCTCTCAGTAACAAGCTGAACAAGGGCTCCAGTGTCAGACTAAACTCTCTTTTCTATGGTTTGGGTCAGAGAAAATGTTAGAAAGAATGCATGAAGTCGTACTAATTTCAAGTCCCATTACCACAAAAATCTTTGTAACAGACTTTCAATTGATTCATTTGAACAAAATCTTATACAGCTGGTCTGCGTTGTTCTATGGGGCTGGCTGGAACCTCTGGCTAATAGAATTCCCCTTTTTATCAACAGGTTGGGTGTGTATTGCTTCCATATTTGGGAACGTGATGCTAATAAAAGTCTGACATATTAGTCATTGGCATTATTCATAATCTTACCAAGGTTCACACAAATCTGACGTATTCACTTCTCCCTAGAAAGACCCTTTTCCAGTGACTGCTGAGCTCTGGGCCATTGCAGTGGGAGTGCCGGGCTTCAGCAGCAGAATTAGACAAGGGTGTGTGGTCAGCTGTTAATGGTTGAGGCCAAACATTTTTCCTTTGAATTTTATAGTCTTAAAGTAAGAACACTGTAAGAATAGAGTATGCATATAGATTCTTTTTGGCCAAAGAGAGTTTGAGGTTCAATATATGCATTTATTTAAAAGTATAAATATGGAAAAATAAATAATTTAAAAGAGTAGATTGAATGTCCCTAGATTTTTACACATCCAAAACCAACATTTTCCTTTTTTTTTTTCAAGAGATGGAATAAGAAACAGCAAGGATGAGTTCTAAACCCTCTCCACGAAAAAACAAAACAAAACTTGGTGGTAGCTCTGTGGTACATTCCAACTTTAGGCAATTCCATCATTCTGTGACTGATTTTATCAAAATAAATGGTCTGAACTGTGACATACTTTCACATGGGAGAGGGAAAGTAGTCTTACTCAGCTGGGGCCTCCTGTCCCAAGGTGGGTGATTTGAAAATTGGCAGAGATCGGGGGTTATGCCATGCCAGCATTGTGGCTTGTCACCTGGGTGCTCAGGCGCTCCAAGGGTCTGAGGCCCCAGGGGTGGCCCAGCCTTTCTGCAGACACCTATGTGCACGGTGTACCCTGTGAAGGAAGGGCCTGGCTCTTGGGGGCTGTGTGGGGGCTGCCAGGGGGAGGCTGATCCACAGACACCCGACTTGGGTGAAGGCAGGAGCAAAGGGAGGTGCTGCGCTGGCTGCTGGGGAGCGTGGGGGACCCCGTGACTGCCTCCATCCATGGGGACTACTGGAGACAAGGGGGCAGCAGGAGCTGTGGTGCTGTGGGGTGGAGGCCCTGCTCTGCCTGCTCTGAGAGTGAAGCCCCCTGTGCCCCTAGGGATGCATCCTGGCTGGGTGGGTGTGCTCAGGGTGTGGGCCACCTCCTTTGTGGGACACTGACATGGCAGGGCACAGCACGGCCTCACCATAACCCCACTGCTGTCCTAGAGTTTCCTGGAAAATAGTGTGACAGCATGGCTTGGCTCATGAGGGTCCCAACGAGAGTGGGAGGTCACCCAGGGGCAAACACTTCTGTATTACCAGTAACTTCTCCCATGTTGCAGCTGATGAGTCCTTGTGAAGCAAGCTTCAGGAAACAGTGCAAATGGTGCTAGAACTCTGATTCTTTTGTGCCTGCTGTCTCTGAATCTCTTTTGAAATCCGCCTTTTAATTCCTATCAAGTACAGCTCTCGGTCAAACTTGCCGGCAGCCAGCGGGATGCTGTGAAAGAAAGAATCACTGGGAGGGTGCCCTAGCCCCACTCAGCTCCCACATGCAGAGCTCTGGTCCTGGGCGGAGCCCTAGGAAGGGCTGGGTGGCTGCCAGGGGGTGTAAGGCCTCCATCCCCTGCCCCGCACTGCTGGTCAGCTTAGCTTTACTTCCTAAAGCCTCCTCATGCCAGGTCCTGCCTTCCTGCTACTCCCGGGCGCACAGCCTTGCAGGCCACAGGACACCCAAAATGTGATAGTGAAATGCACACCCACATCCACATGCTGCTGACCCCAGGCCCCAAGAGAGGATGTGCACAGAAGACACTGACTTGTCACGCCCCGGTCGCACTTTCACCCGGAACAGGCCGTACACAGGGCGATGGTCAGAAGTCTTGATCCCAGGGCAGGAAGAATACTTCACTGGACAGATGTCATCCTTGTGGCGGCTTCTGTACAGGACCCGGTCCTTCGGGAAGAGATTCCAGAAGCAGAAGACCAATTATATGCCACTGCCTTTCTTTAGCAATCCCTGGGAGCCTCTTTCGGGGCCACTGGCTCTTAGGCTCATTCTGTTGCTGGCCACCTATGGGCCAGGGCCTGTCCCTTGCTGCTCAGGATGCTGTAGGGATGGAACCTGCTCCCACCCAGCTCTGCCTTAGTGGCTCCCAGAGACCCCACAGTGTGCCCAGTCTGGAGCAGTAGGCCTAGGGGAGAGCAAGGCAAGGTGGCTAGTGTGCCTGGCAGCTAGCTCAGGGTGCTAGGGCACAGCTTCACGGCCCTCCTCTTCACCAAAGTAGACTACAATGTAGGGTTGTTGGCCATAGGGAAACAGCCAGGGTGTGGAGCTGGGTTTCAAGTCCAGACCTTCCAGGGCCTGGCCTGGGCAGCGTGCCATTTTGACTCCAGATGCCAGGCATGAGCTCAGGGTGATCCCCACCCTAAAACCCTCTGTGCCGGGGTATGGTGCTCACTGTGTAGGAGGGGGTCCTCTGCTTGGAGGTGCTGTCATAGGTGTCCTTCCCAATGTCAAACTTGTACGATGGCAGGAAGTGGATGTCCGGCTCCTGGAAGCCCTTGAAGATGGACCCTGCAACCCAACAGCGCTCAGACTGGGGCTCTGGGCTGCTCAGTTAGGCCGTGGCCCCTGAGCTTCTCACCTTTTCTCATCTCTCGGGTAAGCTGATCATGCTGCAGCAGCGCTGGCACATCTGTCTCTGCACCCTGCAGCAGGAGAGTATCCACAGCCGCACGCCCACCACTCAGGCGGAAGTTGAAGTCTCCAAACCAAAACACCTCGTCAAACCGGGTGGTGACATCCACTGCAGCACATGTGGGATGGGTGTTGGCACCAAGCCCAAGGGCCCGGCACAGGGGCAGGACAGGAGTTATGGCCTGTGTCCCTCCCCTCCTGTAGAATCAGCCTGGCATTGGTGCTGCCAGAGAGCAGAACGGGCAGCCTGGATTCCCTGGGTGATGCCCACATTATGACCACCTGGAAAGCACCTGGAGTGCCCTCAGGAGCAGCCTAAAGCTCGAGGTAGTGATGGCTATACCTCAGCCTTCACCACACAGCAGGGAAGGAGGTGAGTGGGCAGCTCAAGCAGGACAGCAGGGCAGGCAGGCAGGCATCCATCAGCCCAGTTGCTAACTGGGCTAAAGAACAGCCACCCACTATGGGTGGCTAGGCGCCCAGAGCAACTTCTCTGATCTTACTTCTCAGAAGTTCCAGACATGGCTTTTGCTCACTATTGGAAGATGTGGGAGGAGATCCCTGTGTGAGTTGGCTGAGGGTCCTCACCTGCACTTGAACGGTAGGGATTAGTGTCTGGCACATTCCTGGGCAGGGTCAGGCCCTGCACGGTCCTGGTGTAGTCCAGCAGCCGCTCTGCCACCTTCCCATCTCCAGCTGCAGGAACAGAAACCAGGCGAGAGACCCAGCGTTCTATATACTCATGTCCCCCATACAGAGCCCCTGACCACTGTGCTCTGACCACGAGTGTCTGCTGCAAGGCCTGGTCACTGACACCACTGCCTCAGTGTGTACAGCATGGGGCTGTCTCAGCAGCAGCAATAGTTCCAACTGCCAAGAGCTACCCTCAGGGACCTTACTAAGTGTGGTGCCTGAAAGGAGCACTCAGAGGTTCCCCTGCAGCCCCAGGAGCCACTACCAAGTGACTAGCACCCCTGTCCTGGACAGAGGCCTAGTCAGTGCAAGGGAAGGTCTGTGTAGCATGTCAGGGCCCTGGCACTCAGGAACTCACAGGTGAAGTGCGAGGTGATGAACAGGAAGGAGGTTCCAAAGAAGGTGAAGCTGATGCCCAGGGCCCCCTTGGTTTTGATCTGAGACACGATGCGCGTGGTCACCGTGGAGGACTCCACCTCTGCTGGGGGGGAGGAGCACAGCCCTTCAGTCCACCTGTGTGGGATGCCGCTATGCACAGGTGGGTCATGACTGTGTGTGGTCACCGTGGAGGACTCCACCTCTGCTGGGGGGGGGGGAGCACAGCCCTTCAGTCCACCTGTGTGGGATGCCTCTATGCCCAGGTGGGTCATGACTGTGTGTTTGTGCAAGGGGTTGGATCACTAGGGTAGCCCCATGATAGGTCCCCGAAGGCGGGATTCCGATTCCCAGCTGAGAGGCAGTAAATTGGGCTGTGAAAAGGGGAGCAGGGCTGGGGTGCTGCCCACCTGGAGCTGAAAGCACCTACCTGAGCAGAACCAGATGAGGTCCCGGCGGAGGAACAGTGACATGTAGAGCACCCCGTGGGCCGCCGAGGACAGCAGCACATAGTGGGGGCCCAGCGTCTCCTGCAGACGAGCCTCCCACTCCCGCCTGTGCAGAGGAAGTGTAGCTGCTAGGGGCTGGAGGTTCCCGCCTGACCCTCCACCCCCAGACCACTGTCCCTGGAGCTCCTGGAGGAGCTGCCAGGGAAGCCCGAGTTCGCAGATAAGCAGAGGGGCACCACGGGTGCCTGTCACCACCAGGGGCATGCTGGCTGCAGTGGTGTGGGATCCCTGCTGAACTCTCTCCCATCTTAGTGAGCACCCTGTATACCCCATCTGTGGCCAAGCACTGGTGGGCCCACCTCAACTTGGGGTCAATGAACCCCAGGGCAGAGCCCTTCTTCCAGAGTGTCTGGTGCCAGGCAGGCCCCTCTGTTCTCTTCATGGCTCTGGGGGCCCTCATGAGGCTCCCCAGGGGACCTACTCAACAGGTACTAGGGAGACTTGCTGCAAGGCACAGGAAGACCAAGGACAGGTTGGCAGGGCCACTAGAGGTCAGGCTCAGAGGCCTCTAATGGGCCGTGGGCCGCACAAAACACCAAACTTGCTCTGCCACCTTCTGTTAAATCAACTATTTGATCACAAAAAATAAAATACCATTTCAAATTCTGAGTCACCATTTGAGAAGAAATTGACTCACACATCCACCTCCGGCTTGGAGGCTACCCGTGTCTGGCTGCACATGGGGGTCTCAGAGCCCACCAGCAGGACACTGGAGGCCCATGAGCTTGAGGGAGCATGGGCCATGCCCTACCTGTCAGAGCAGCCCTCCTGCACCCCAACCACATACAGGTCTTGGGCGTAGTCCGCCTCCGCAGGAAGCAGGAACTCATCCAGGCTCAGTGGGAGCTCCTGGGGAAGAGCCACATGAGGTCGACTAAGGCCAGCAGGTTTCTCTGCCTGTGTCCCCGCTGTAGCGCCTACTGAGCATCTCTCCTCAATGGAGGGAAACTAAGGCCAAAGCTGAGCAGGGATCTGCCTGGCAGTTGACGAATAGCCCTGGGCTCAGTTTCTGAGGAGCCCAATACACCAAAGATGCTCCCAGTCTAAGGCAGGTCGCCCTCAGTCTTGGTTTCCCTCCCCAAACATAAGTTTGTCCAGTAAGCACCTTTGCATCTATGCCCAAGGATGTGCTTGGCACCTGGACATCCACCCTGGGCTCCTCACCCCCGACCTCCACCAGGCAGGACCCCGGGCTGTGAGAAGGCAGGCCACCTGCTTCCTCAAGGCAGATGCAATTCCTGGCCAGGCTTGTGTGCCACTACATTTGCCACCATGGAGAGCACTCCTCTCTGGAGCACTGTGGGCCCAAGGACCCTCACAAAGGAAGCGTGTACCCTCTTGCCCATCTTTATGCCCCCACACTCTGGGTAGCAGTGGGATGAACCTTGGGGCTGTCCCTCCTGGGCCCAGGCAGAAGCCACTTGGAGAACAGGCTCCCCAGCCACTTCCGCCTCTGTCCTGAGCCTCCTTCGCATGTGTCATGCCCAGTGCCTTGTGCCGCTCACCTTCTGGCCCTGCATGTTCCAGGTGGCCACAAAGAGGGCCATGTTCCGGTCTGGGAAGTAGCGAGCCAGCTCTTCGGCTCCCAGCAGGGCCCCACTGGCCAGGAGGCTCCCCTCCAGGTAGCTCCTGTGAGGAGAGGACACTGACCTTGGAACCCAGACACATGGCACTTGCAATGGCCCAAGAGGGGCCAGCACCTGGACACACCTCTGGAGTTTCAGTGCCCCAGGCCACTCAGGTCCTGAGGAGCAGTAGCAAACCCCATGGAATGTCAGGAGTGGCACCCTTGGAGTGAGGGTTCTCTGCAGGCCCCGGAGGCCCCTATGCCAGAGCGGGGCGCCCATCCGCTTGTTCCCGGAAGGTGCGCCCTGTTCCCCTGCGCACACAGCAACCATGGGTCACTGTCCTCGACTGCCTCCTGGAAGAAGGGCACCAAGGTGACACTGTGGGCTGTTCAGTGATGAGGGCCAGGGAATGCCGTGGACAGTCCCAGAGAGGGTCTTCTGCACCATGGGGGAGGGGCAGCACCTTCGGGGGCAGGGCTGATCCTCCAATCCCCCCAACAACCCCAGACAGAACAGTCTGGGACAGGGAAGTGCAAAGGCTTCATACAGACACGTAGATACCATGCCTGTCTTCACCATGCCCCATTTTCAATATTTAATACAAGGAAGGATTATTTCAATCCATTTTCAATATTTAATACAAGGAAGCGTGCAGATGGCTGAACCAAATCATACTGCAAACATGTAACAAAACAGCAAGTCCCCAACCCCAGCCTGCTGGGGCCCACCAGGACACACCCACACTTAACAGTTTCTGCCTCGAGGGTTGGCAATCTTGTTCTGTAAAGAGCCAACAGTACGTATTTTAGGCTTCATGGGATACCTGGTCTCTGCCACAACTCTTAGACTGCCACTGCAGCTCACAAGCCTACACAGCTGATGGGATGGGCGTGGCTATGTGTCAATAAAACTGTATTTATGTCCACACCAAAATAGGAATTTCATGATATTCTCATATCATGAAATGTCAGAATTATTTTGATTGCTTCCAACCAATTGCTTCTAACCCATTCTTAGCTCCTGGACTGGGCATATGCTGGTGCCGGCCAGATTTGCCAACGTTGGTCTGCAGCTCCCCTTTGAGCAGGGCAGTATGTGTTGGCTGCCCTGCCTCAGCACCTCCCACACTGCTCTGCACCCAGCCAGTGCCCCTGCACTGTGCAGCTGTCTAGCTTTTCCCAGCTGCACTGGCCATAGCCCCTCTTCTTTCAGAGAGCTCTCCCTCTGGAACCCTGTTCCAACCCAATTCTACCCTCCTCCCCACACCCAGGGTAAGGCCAGGCTACTCCCCTCCTTCTGGAACCCTGTTCCAACCCAATTCTACCCTCCCCCCCCAGGGTAAGGCCAGGCTACTCCCCTCCTTCTGGAACCTTGTTCCAACCCAATTCTACCCTCCTCCCCACACCCAGGGTAAGGCCAGGCTACTCCCCTCCTTCTGGAACCTTGTTCCAACCCAATTCTACCCTCCTCCCCACACCCACGGTAAGGCCAGGCTACTCCCTGAATCAGGTCCTAGTCGATGTTCACACTGCCCCTTGTATCTGTCCTTTTCTACAATGCAGCCCCACCCCTGCCCAGCCATCCACCTGTCCTGTGCAGTCACAGGCATCATGTGACCCTGCAAGGCCTCCACTGTCCTCACGAATGTTTGTCAGATTCCTCCCCACTTCCAAGCAGGACACCTAGCCTGGGCACAGGGTGGATAAGTGGCTTCAGACGATATCGCCTTGGCAACCTCTCAGAACATCTTGCTCTTGCCAGCAGCTGTGGCCCCAGCGCCCCCAATGTCTCTAGGAGTCGCCAGCAGCTGCTTTTTCCAGAGGTCCTTTCTTCTTTCACTATACAAGAGGTCCTTGACACTTTTCAAAGACATTGCCTGTTTCTTCCAAGGTCACTTCTGCCAGGTAATCTTGGTCTTGTTCCCCACAAGGGGGACAGTCCCTGGTCCTAACCACTGAGGATGTGCCTCCGGAGCCATGTGGAGTCTGTGATGTGATGAGGCTACACTTTGGGGGCAGTGGGCAGCTGATGACACTGGGATGGCTTTTCCCTGGGGCCGAACTAATCCATACAGGTTGGTCAACGCCCCATTCTCTGCCCCAACGTCATCCCATTCCCAATGTGCCCTCCAAGCTGCCACCTGTATCTGCCTTCCAGGAAAGGGTAGGATCCCTCAGCTCCAAAGCCCCCGCTTCTGGCTCTCTCGTCACCATAGGTTTGTTTGTGAATGTATGTGATTTTGTCACCTTACTGCCACTGCACGGCGGTATCAAAGAGAGACAGGAATTCCAGTAGTCCGTTGATGGGAACTGCAGAGTGTTTTCCAAACTCTGACTTGCTCTTTTCATTCTAACTTGCTAGGAAAACTTCATGCCTTTGTCTTGCAGGCAGGAACCAACAGTCCTTCGAGGGAGCAAGGTGGAGGGCACGTCTCCTGAGCTGACCAACTGAGAAACTCTTTAACCCACCCAGCTTCACAGCCAACAGCTAAGAGTGATTTCCACACTTGTAAAAGGTTGGAAAATAAAAAAGAATAGCATTTCGTGGCTCGGTGACTGTAGCTCGGCGGCTAGGGCACCAGCCACATACACCAGGGCTGGTGGGTTTGAACCTAGCCCAGGACTGCCAAACAACAACGGCAACAACAACAACAACAACAACAACAAAATAGCTGGGCAATGTGGTGGGCACCTGTAGCCCCAGCCACTTGGGAGGCTGAGGCAAAAGAATTGCTTAAGCTCAAGAGTTAGAGGTTGCTGTGAGCTGTGACGCCACAAAACTCTACCAAGGGTAACATAGGGAGACTTTGTCTCAACAACAACAACAACAACAACAACAACAACAACAACAAAAAGAATAGCCTTACATGAACCAAGAAAATTATCTAAAATTCAAGCTTGTGTCCCTAATTAGGGCTTTGTCAATATGTGGCCACCCCTCTGTCCCGTGGTGTCTGCAGTGCTCTCCCTCTACCATAGTGGCTAATCACTGGACCAGCCAACCCTCCTCTAGAACAGAGGCGAGGGCTGGAAATAGGGAGCTCTTGGCAGAGACCTGGGTCCAGATCCCCATCAACCCGCCATTCCCTGGTTTTCTGGGAAAGACAACCTGAGGGTTTAATCCTGAAACCTCACGTACTACCAACTCCGATTTTTTACAAAGGGGATATCAAAGTAAGTTGCACATAATTTTTAAAATGCACTGAGAAATCTCACCATTTAAAAGAACCCTTATAGGGGTGTCCTCTGTCACCTTTACTATTCAACATAGTGCTGGAAGTTCTAGCCAATACAACTAGGCAAGACAAGGGAATCTAAATAGGAGCAGAGGAGGTCAAACCCTCCCTCTTTGCTGACGACATGGTCTTACACTTAGAGAATCCCAAAGACTTGACCACAAGACTCCTAGAGGTCATCAAAAAATACAGTAATGTTTCAGGATATAAAATCAATGTCCACAAGTCAGTAGCCTTTGTGTACGCCAATAACAGTCAAGATGAGAAGCTAATTAAGGACACAACTCCCTTCATCATAGTTTCAAAGAAAATGTAATACCTAGGAATATACCTAACAAAGGATGTGAAGAACCACTATAAAGAAAATTATGAAATCCTCAGAAAGGAAATAGCAGAGGATATTAACAAATGGAAGAACCTACCATTCTCATGGATGAGAAGAATCAATATTGTTAAAATGTCTATACTTCCCAAAGCAATCTACTTATTCAATGCCATTCCTATTAAAATACCAACACCGTACTTTCAAGATTTGGAAAAAATGATTCTGCATTTTGTATGGAATCAAAAAAAAACCCTGTATAGCTAAGGCAGTTCTTAGTAATAAAAATAAAGCCAGGGGCATCACCATACCAGATTTTAGGCTGTACTACAAAGCCATAGTGGTCAAGACAGCATGGTACTGGCACAAAAATAGAGACATAGACACTTGGAATTGAATAGAAAACCAGGAAATGAAACTAACATCTTACAACCACCTAATCTT
>CAUYPK010081514.1:0-11127 GCA_963574355.1 Loris lydekkerianus
GTGGCGCACGGACCCGTGAGGGGGCCGGGCGGGGGCCGCCCAATGGGTCAGGGCACATCTATAGTGCATATTTTTAACTACAAAAATAAATAAATAAAAATGAAAAAACAAAAGAAAACAAAACAAAACAAAAGAATGGAAAAAACCTACCTACACCAAAAGACTAGGCGCAACGCACCACGGAGGGGCACGGGCGGGGGGAGGTTTGGGTGGAGGGAGGGTGATGGGTTGGGCCACATCTATGGTGCATATTTTTATCTATAATAAAAAATAAAAAATAAAAATAAAAATAAAGTGGCCCCAGGAAGACTCTATATTTTCCCACCTTGGCTAAGGATACCTTGTGAAAAGTGAGCCCTCCAACTCAAAACCAATAAAGCAGCACTGTCCAAAAAAAATATATAAATAAATAAAAAATAAATAAAATTATTATTATAATTTTCTTTAAACATTAACTTTATCTTTTAAATATTTTATATTAATACAAATTAATGTAAATATTACATTTTACAAATACAAGAGGATTTATTTTTTATTTGCATTTACACAGGTGATAAAGGAAGGAGAACTATCATGAAAGTGGGGAGGGAATTTAAGTGAACACGATTATGGAAAGGCTAGACTGTAATATTTCTGGCAGGGAGAAAGCATCCATCTAATTAGGAAATGTGTTCCTTAATAAGGAAAAATTATTTTTAAAAACAGAAAGTAAAAGATACAACATAAATACAAGGTTTTTTTCTTTGTTTTTGTTTTTTTGAGACAGAGTCTCACTATGTCTCCCTCAGTAGAGTCCTGTGGTGTCACAGCTCACAGCAACCTCAAACTCTTGGGCTCAAGCAATTCTCTTGCCTCAGCCTCCCAAGTAGCTAGGACTACAGGCGCCTGCTACAACCCCAGGTTATTTTCAGAGACAGGGTCTCACTTTTGCTCAGGCTAGTCTCCAACTCCTGAGCTTAGTTAGGCAATCCACCTACCTTGGCCTCCCAGACAGCTAGGATTACAGGCCTGATAGGAGTGTATAAAGTTCTTTGACCTCATTGTAAAAGTACTTGAATCAGTAGTTTACTTCAACCCAATATGCCAAAATATAAACTTAATTTAAATCACTTGTCAAAGGTACAACATCCTAGGCTAAAACTACATATTTTGTTTTCCTTACTACTTTTATGAAAGTTCATTAGAAATGCAGTAATACATTATGCATTATGGAATATCTGTCAGTGCCAGCCACATACACAGAGCTGGTGGGTTCAAACCCAGCCCACACCTGCCAAACAACAATGACAATTACAACAAAAAAGTAGCCAGGCATTATGACAGGCGCCTATAGTTTCAGCTACTTGGGAGGATGAGACAGGAGAATCGCTTAAGCCCAAGAGTTTGAGGTTGCTGTGAGCTGTGAGGCCACAGCACTCTACCAAGGGGGACATAATAAGACCCTGTCTCAAAAAAAAGTCTATGTCAAAAAGATTTTAATATTACATACATTTAAACTGAAATACATAGAAGGACATAAGAAAACTATGAAGCATGGATTAAGATACAATTCTCATATCTATGGTAGATATTATTTTTTTTTTTTTTGTAGAGACAGAGTCTCACTTTATGGCCTCAGTAGAGTGCCGTGGCATCACACAACTCACAGCAATCTCCAACTCCTGGGCTTAAGCAATTGTCTTGCCTCAGCCTCCTGAGTAGCTGGAATTACAGGCGCCTGCCACAACGCCCGGCTATTTTTTTGTTGTTGCAGCTTGGTTGGTGCCGGGTTTGAATCTGCCACCCTCAGTATATGGGGCCAGTGCATTACTGACTGAGCCACAGACACTGCCCAGTAGATATTCTTTTTTTTTTGGAAATAAGAGTCTCAAGCTGTCACCCTGGGTAGAGTGCTGTAGCGTCATAGCTCACAGCAACCCAAACTCTTAGGCCTAAGCAATTCTCTTGCCTCAGCCTCCCAAGTAGCTGGGACTACAGGCACCCACCACAACACCCGGCTATTTTTTGGTTGTAGTTGTCATTATTGTTTGGCAGGCCCAGGCTGGATTTGAACCCGCTAGCTCTGGTGTACATGGCTGGTGCCCTTGCGGCTGAGCTATAGGCACTGAGCCTATGATAGATATTCTTATTTGGTTTTGAAAATAAGATATGAATCCCAGGCAGTATATTCTTACTTGACAGTTATATATATATATATATATATTTTTTTTTTTTTTTTTTTTTGAGGCAGAGTCTCAAGCCGTCACCCTGGGTAGAGTGCTATGACATCATAGCTCACAGCAACCTCCAACTCTTGGGCTCAAGCGATCTTCTGGCCTCAGTTTTTCTATTTTTAGTAGACATGAGGTCTCACTTTTGCTTAGGCTGGTCTTGAACTTGTGAGCTCAAGCATTCCACCAGCCTCAGCCTCCCAGAGTGCTCGGATTACAGGTGTGAGCCACTGCATCCAGCCAGCAATATATTTTTTAAAATGTTTATGCTGTATGATAAAAATGCTTGCCATAGAATGTCCCCCAAATCACCATACGTAGGGGAAAATTTTACAAAATATTTACAAAAATTACTATGTGTTGGCTACCTCTTTGAAAATTTCATAATAAATACTTTGTAAATTGAGTTACATTTAGCTACATTTAGCCACATTTTCCCTATACATGGCAACTTTTGGGGACACTCTATATTTGAATCTTTTGGTATAAATTTCTATTAAGTTTTATGACATTCTGTTACACAAAGTTCAGAGTGAATGCAAATAGAAACCAGCAGAATATTGTTTTCACCATGACTCTTTGGTATACAGCTATGACCTTGTCGTTACCATTAACAAGAATTTATTACACCAGCAGAACAGTGTCAGCCCTTTCGAGGTTCGTCAACTTGCATTATTTTTCTTCTTTAGTGCAGTCGTAGGCCAAATTCCTATCTTCCCATCATCTTTGCTCACACTAATGTTAAAGAAAATAATATTGCATTCAGACAAAATACACCAATGTTAACAGAGTCATGATTTAGTTTTGGACTATAAAGATCACCTTCTACTTTATTTTATGTACTTTTCTTTCTCTCTTCCATCTTTGGACTAAATAGTCCCCAGAACAGAAATTTCTTGGATGAATCTGAATAATCCCTCCCCCCTTTTTCGGTAGAGACAAGGTCTTCCTGTATTTCCTGGTTTGGTTTCCAATTCTGGGCTCAAGAGATCCTCCTACTTTGGCCTCCTAAAGAGCTAGGATTGCAGGTGGGAGCCACTGTGCCTTGCCAGAATGCAAGAATACTTCTTTGAGTATACTTGTACCTTTATTCATGTTTTTGTCTCCCTCACTAGATTGTTAGGGCCTCAGTATAAGACACACAACGTGTTCCAGTCAGGGATGGCTTACTATTTGCCTGCAGACCTATGAATCCAAATGAAAACACTCTATTTTTTTCCTAATTCCAAAATTTCATTCAAATCTATCTCCTTCCTTCCAACTCCCAGAACCTAGTTCTGGTTCTATCTAGTTCTAGTTCAGGCCCTCATTCTCTCTCACCTGATTACTGCAATCATTTTCTAATTATTTACCTAGCCTTTGGTCTCTGACCTCTGGCAATTCATCTTTGATTTCCTTCCCTATGGTATCGCTCCCTAGTATATGTATGAAAGATTTCCATGGCTCCCATTGGGTACAAGATAAAACCCTAGCTTGGCATTCAAGGCTGTACAACCTCCTCCTATCCTCCCTTTTCCAATTGCGTTCCTACTTCTTCTAGACAGCTGTTCTCAACCTGTGGGTCCTGAACTGTATTAAAGGGCCATGGCATCAGGAAGGTCGAGAACCACTGTTCTAGGAGCTATTGTTTACCAAAAATATCTTTGCGTGTTCTTATCCCCATCCTCTATTTTTCCCTTCCTAGAGGACTTCTTCAGCCATTCATAACTTGTTCTTTAATTAAAATCCAGCTAAACAGGATCTTTTAACAGCTTTCTTGCTGTTCCCAAACTTGTTTCTTCTCCTTTCCAGGGCATGGTGTTTATATACTGATTTTACACTTGCCATGTGCTTTATACTCTAGATGGTCCTCTGTCTCTTCTTTATACTGTGAGGGTGTGGATGATTTATTCCCCTCTCTATGGCCACAGTTTAGCAAGTGGAGAGGGAGGACAATAACCTTCCCTGGGAAATAAAAATGTTTCTAATGACTTACGTGTGTGGGAACTTTTCAGCCTGTTTCTTGGAAGTGATTCGAATTCTTTAATTACAGGCATCCTCCTTACCTGAAACAACTTCCTGGAATCAGGGTTCAGAGATCTTTTATAAACTGTTTCTTCAAGAAAGAGTTTGTAAGTTGTGAGTCAAGGACATTTAATGTTTAAGTCATTGTATACATACAACTCAAAAAATCTACATAAGGCATTCAGCCAGGAACCACATTTCCTCTTTGCAAGCTCTCTAGCGATCAGACTTCCCTACAAGGAATTTTTACACCTAAGAACACCTGTGCTCTCTTAACGTTTGTCAAAATATCTGACGAATGACAATATTTTGAAGCTGCAGGTGATTGGATTTTATTTTGTAGACCACAGTTGTTAATTTTACTGAGTATATTTCCTGGTCCTGTCTTGGGGTCTACATCTAGTCTTAACACATAGCTTTCGGGACATCAGTCGTCCGCTACAGCTCGGTAATTAGCTGTTAATTACTTGAGTCAACCGATTCCGGCGCGTGGTGGTTACTTCGCCTGCATTCATCATTAGCCATTTGATTCTGTGCCAGCAGGATGTCCGGCTGCTGGGTCACCGGCCCCTCCAAAGCATGCACCAGGATCGCGGCCTCTCCAAGTCTATGCTTCACAGAGGGAATCCGGCAACACCAGTGTGCGGAGAACCACGCTGAAGAAGGAGGAAGGGGGGGACACACTACGGCCCGCCAGCCGAGCACCGCCTGGTGGCGGGTTTTCCGGAGAACCTCGCGCAACCGCCAGCCTGGCCTAGGCGCCGAGCAGCAGCCGGAGGCGTCCGGGGCGGCGCAGCGCCGCGCGGCCCTTATAGGATCGGCGGGGGGCGGGGCACGGCGCGCGCGGGCGCGTGGAGGCCGCGGGAGGAGGCGGAGCGCGCGCGGCAAGCGAGGGGCGCGCGGGGCGGGGGCGCGCAGCGGTCTCTGCGGCCTGTGGCGCCGTCGCGCGTCAGACGCCAGCGGTTCGGTTCGAGGGAGGCGCAGCTGCCGCTGCCCGGACTCGCGGGGACGGTTGGGGGCTGCGCGGGGGGCCAGCCTGCCTTCCCGGCGGGTCCCCTTATCATGTCGCTGAGGCAGCGCCTGGCCCGGCTGGCCGGCTGGCTGCAGGAGCCGCAGAAGGTGGCCCGTTTCCAGCGGCTGTGCGGGGTGGAAGCGCCGCCAAGCCGCTCCGCCGACCCGAGGGAGGATGAGGAGGCGGAGGCGCCGCGAGCCGGAGACCCCCGGCGGCGAGAGCGGCAGGCGCGGGCCCCCGGGGACGCGCGGCCGCCGGGGAGCGACCGCAATCAGTGCCCCGCCAAGCCGGGCGGCGGGGCCCCCAACGGCGTGCGGAACGGGCTGGCCGCGCAGCTGGGCCCGGCCTCGCCCCGACGCGCGGGCGCCCTGCGCCGCAACTCGCTGACGGGCGAGGAAGGCGAGCTGGCCTGCGTGAGCAACTGGCCGCTCTACTACCTGTTCTGCTTCGGCACGGAGTTGGGCAACGAGCTCTTCTACATCTTGTTCTTCCCCTTCTGGATCTGGAACCTGGACCCCCTGGTGGGCCGGAGGCTCGTGGTCATCTGGGTGCTGGTCATGTACCTGGGCCAGTGCACCAAGGACATCATCCGCTGGCCGCGGCCCGCCTCGCCACCCGTGGTCAAGTTGGAGGTCTTCTACAACTCCGAGTACAGCATGCCCTCCACGCATGCCATGTCCGGCACCGCCATCCCCATTTCCATGGTCCTCCTCACCTATGGCCGCTGGCAGGTAAGACTTCCTCCCCTTTCCCGGCTCAGCCTGGGGCAGTTAAAAAGCTTGGAGTTCTCTTTGCTCTGTACAGTTATTTTAATTTGGCCATTCCCCTCCAAAATGTCTTTCTACCGTCTGTCAGTGTCTTCAAATAGGCCCTTTCTGGGTTTAAAAAAAATTAATAAGGGAAGCCTAGAGACTCGAATCATTTCTGTTGTAATACCAGAGCCCTTCTTAGAAACCCAGAGGGAACACTTTTAATGGAGTAATACAGTATCCTTGGGCTTTGAGTTTTTAAACTGCTTTAATTCTTGTGACGTCTGTGACTCAGTGGGTAGGTTCAAACACGCCCCGGCCAAACTGCAACAAAAAAATAGCAGGGCGTTGTGTTGGGCGCCTGTAGTCCCAGCTTTTGGGGAGGCTGAGACAAGAGGCTCGCTTGCGCTCAAGTGTTAGAGGTTGCTGTGAGTTGTGACGCCACAGCACTCTACCGAGGGCGATATAGTGAGACTCAGTCTCTAAAAAATAAATAAACTGCCTTAATTCTTGTGATGCACAGTGGAAGTGTATTTTCCTTGTAACTAATTGTTAGGTAACTATGACCCAGTTTTATAGTTAACATATGTTGTTTTCCCTAAAACTTACTCTATTTCAGACATAGGTATTAGGTAAAGTCATTAGATTCACTGAGACTGTTTACAAAACCTTAGTATAATTTCAAAACAAACGTGCTAGTTCAGAATAGTGAAGTAAAGAATTTTCAGCTGAAATCCACCCTTAATGGAAGTTAATGGAGCGTGGTCTCAAGAGATGTTGTTGCTGTTTTGCTGATAGAAAGTTTAATGATCTTCTGGACCATTGATCTGCTGCAAGTATCAATTGTTAGGCTACAACAGTGTTGTACCACAACAATAACAGTGTTATTGTTGCAGTAACTCTAAAAATGCTTGGTTTAAAAGTTTTTCTTAAAGATAGGGTCCTTAATCAGACTGGTGGGTTTATAAAAGTGGCAAGTAGGACAGCAGGGTCAGCCTGACCATCAGGAAAGAGTTATTTTGTTTGTTTTTTGAGACAGAGCCTCAGGCTGTCACCCTCAGTAGAGTGCGTGATGTCACAGCTCACAGCAACCTCAAACTCTTGAGCTTAAGCAATTCTCTTGCCTCAGCCTTCCAAGTAGCTGGAACTATAGGCATCCGCCCCAACACCCAGCTATTTTTTTAAGTTGTAATTGTCATTGTTTGGCAGGCCCGGGCTGGATTTGAACCCACCAGCTCCATTATATGTGGCTGGTGCTCTAGCTAATTGAGCTACAGGTGCCGAGCCAGGAAAGAGTTTTTAATGGTAGTTATTTTTATTTTGTCTACTTCTTTTGGCCCTCCAATTTTGAGTTCTCCATGGTCCATAAATGTTACTTAGGTTTAAAACGAATTATCTTTCTGCATTGGTCTTTTGCCTATTTGCAAGAAAAGGAGAAAAAAAAAAACCAAATATCTTTTGTAAAGAAGCATTGTTTATTCTTAGATTTCTGGGATTGCTTTATTTGTCTTTTACATTATTAAAAGATTTGCTAATGCTGTAAATCAGTCCCTTAATTTAAGAATAAAGTGTATTCCGTCTTCAGTGACAGTAAGGAAAAAAGAATAAAGTGCGTAATTATGGCGATTCTAAGGAAGCAGACATCCTCTATTTTTCCCCTTTGCTGAACAAAATCCTCTTAGATTGACAAATGTACATTAATGCAAAAACTCCTTTATGATAACCTTACTTATCCCACATTTGATTTCAGTATAGGTAAAACTTTATCCCCCTGGATACCTCTGTATGGTGTGTCTCTCTTAAAATAACATGGAAAATATGTAATGTGCATAGTGAGGATGACAGAATTAGAAGGGAAGAGTCCTGTGAAAGACTTTTCCTATTTAACCAAAGGAGATGTACAATGATATTCAAATTGTGAAGCAATGCTGCCTGTTCGCACAATAAATCAATATCTGAAATTTTTCGTTTTAATAGTTCATAATCTAAGATTGTCAGTGAACTGTGTTTGGCATGGTATTTACTCGCTAGCTGATGTTTCTCTTATTTTCATGGGACTTTTAGGATTCTATAAAAATAGGGCCTATTATAACACCTCAGCAAGTAGCTGTGTGGTATGCTGTGATATTAACATCTCAGAAAGGGAAGTTTCTGTTTTTGCTGTTCGTGTATTCAGGACACATGCTGAACAGGAAGTCTGAGAGCAGTACAGCTGGATTGTTTATGTGATGTAGCTATCAGTGTTGTCACATTTCACGATTATCTGAATTACCAAAATAAGCTTACATTATAGTTTTTAGATGATCTAGTATATTTAATTCAAAGTTTGAGGAACTTGTTTATCATATAGTTTAAGACTTTGAACTAGGCAGGATGTTAGAAATCACCTAGTTTCAAACTGTCAACATGCTGATATGCAAACTGACCAGTTACATTGGAGTTAATCCTGTAATGGTTTACATTTCTTACTTTACATTTTTGAACAAACTTCTAAATTTGCATATTTATTTATTTTTTCAGTTAGCTGTTTTGAAAGAAAGGCTCCCTTATATGAAAATCCTATCTTTATAAATGTTTGTAATAATCTAGTATAAAAACACAAATGGCTTTTTTTTTTTTTTTTTTTTTTGAGACAGACTTTTGCTATGTCACTCTCGGTAGAGTGCTGTGGCATCACAGCTCACAGCAACCTCAAACTCTTGGGTTTAAGTGATTCTTTTGCCTCAGCCTCCCAAGTAGCTGGGACTACAGGCACCCACCACTATGCCTGGCTATTTTTTGTTGAAATTGTCATTGTTTAGCTGGCCCAGGCCAGGTTCATACCCACCACCCTCAGTGCACGTGGCCATTGCCCCAACCACTGTGCTATAGGCACCAAGCCCCAAATGGCTTTTTTACCCTGAGACTTTTTTAAAATATCTTTGTTATGTGTTGAAAACACAAGTACCTTCCTTTGCTTAAGTCGTCTTAATCCTCTTCTCTGTCAATTATTAATAGTATTGCTCTGCTTTGGAGACAGGCTTATATTTTCCAGAGTAGGTAATGAAAAACAATGTTGGAAACTGGGAGAAGACTTAATAATGGAAGCCTGGTGTTTTTCTAATATCAGTTTTGATTGTCTGTTCATCTGCTGGGCCTCAGCTGCTTGCTTGGGGCAGGTGTGGTTACTTCTATTGGCTTAAACATCTCTCGAAACTTAGTTATCTCCAATACCATCCCTTTGGCTTGGAATCACTATTTCACTCCTCCCTTGCATGTAATGCTCCTACCCTACGTGAAATTTGCTCAAGATTTATCCCCTACTTGGAGCCTTTTAATTAACCCTTTCTGCTCCATTAGTCCTCACTTATTCTTAAAAAGACAGTATATGGGCTTGGTGCCTATAGCTCAGTGAGTAGGGTACCAGCCACATATACCAAAGCTGGCAGGTTCGAGCCTGGCCCAGGCCTGCTAAACAAGTCACAACCGCAACCAAAAAATAACTGAGCATTGTGGTGAGCGCCTGTAGTCCCAGCTACTCGGGAGGCTAAGGCAATAGAATCACTTAAGCCCAAGAGTTTGAGGTTGCTGTGAGCTGTGACGCCATGGCACTCTATTGAGGGTGACATAATGAGACTCTGTCATGAAAAAAAAAAAAAAACATTATATGAAAATTAATTCTTGGGGGGTGGAAGGGAGAGGGGAGTTGAAATGCAAATTTCTGCATCTTACTCCCAGAGATTATGATCCATGAGGTAAGTAAAGAGTATTGGATTTTCCAGGAGAAAGTTCCCCAAAGATTAACCCCACCCTTTTTTGAGGTAGAGGCTTACTGATATCAGCCTAGCTCATAGCAACCTCAAACTCCTGGGGTCAAGCAGTCCTCCTGCCTCAGTCTCCCAAGTAGCTAGGACCACAGGTACCTGCCACAATGCCCCGCTAACTTTTCTGGTTTTGGTAGAGAGGGGTCTTGCTTTTGCTCAGGCTGGTCTTAAACTCTGGAGTTCAAGCAGTCCTCTTGCATCAGCCTCCCAGAATGCTAAGATTACAGGTGTGAGCCACCCAGCCCAGCTTCAAATGTTTGTGTTTTAAACAAGGCGATGATTGAAGTAAAATGCTGATTTATCACCCAATAAAATAATCAGATAAACAGAGCTTAGGGGGTGGAAAGCACAAAAGATGTTCTATCAGAATACTTTGTTGTAGATAATAGAAGACACCTGTGAGGTCAAAAAAGGAGGAAGGGCAGGAAGTACGGGCTGGGTGCCTCATGCCTGTAATCCTAGCCCTCTGGGAGACCAGGGCAAATGGATTGCCTGAGCTCACAGGTTCCAGACCAGCCTGCCCCATAACAAGATCCTGTCTCTAAAATAGCCGGGCACTGTGGCGGGCACCTGTAGTTCCAACTACTGGGGAGGCTGAGGCAAGAGAATTGCTAGAGCCCAAGAGTTTGAGGTTGCTGTGAACTGTGACACCACAGCACTCTACCTAGGGCTGGCAACAAAGTGACACTGTCTCAAAAAAAAAAAAAAAAAAAAAACCACAGAACAAAACAAAGGCAAGAAGTAAGTTACAGGCTTAGTGCCAATAGTACAGTGGTTACAGTGCCAGCCACATACACCAAGGCTGGCAGGTTCGAGCTAAACAACAATGACAACTACAACAAAAATTAGCGGGGTGTTGTGGTAGGTGCCTGTAGTCCCAGCTACTTGGGAGGCTGAGGCAAAAGAATGGCTTAAGCCCAAGAGTTTGATGTTTCTGTGAGCTTTTATGCCAGGGCATTCTACCGAAGGTGACATAGTGAAACTCTGTCTCAAAAAAAAAAATAAAAAAAAGAAGTTACAAAAGTAGGTCACAAATAACAAAGACCAGAGGAGGCTGCAAGATCCAAGAGAAACTGATCATTCTGATAACTCTGAGAAGAAACTTAGGTTATTAAAATATTAAATTGGTTTGCTACATTTTTAGCTGGCATGACACTTGAGTTTGAAATTCACATTATCCAGGCCGGGTGTGGTGGATCACACCTGTAATCCTAGCACTCTGGTAGGGTGAGGTGGATGGACTGCCCTAAGCTCAGAGGTTGGAGATCAGCCCAAGCCAGAGTGAGACCCCTATCTCTACCAAAAAAAAAAAAAAAAAAAAAAAAAAGCTGGGCGTTGTGGCGGGCACC
>CAUYPK010081515.1:0-18657 GCA_963574355.1 Loris lydekkerianus
GATGGAGACTTTACCTCTTTTATGTTTACATGGATGGAGCTGGATCATATTCTTCTTAGTAAGATATCTCAAGAATGGAAGAAAAAGTAGCCAATGTACTCAGTACTATTATGAAACCAATTTGTAATCACCCACACTTTCATATGAATGATAAAACACAATTATAGCCCAGAAAGAGAAGAGGAAGAGGAGGGCAAAGGGAAGGGTGGAGGGTGGGCAGGTGGAGGGAGGTTAATTGGTGGGATCTCACCTATTATGCATAATACAAGGGTACATCTCAATATATCAACAGTATAGTATAAATATCTTAACACAACAATTAAATAAGTTAGGTGAAGGCTATGTTAACCAGTTTGATGTAAGCATTTCCAAATTGTATATAAATCAGCACGCTGTATGCCATAAATGCAGTAATGTACATAGTTGTGACCTAATTTTTTTAAAAAAGAAATAATGGCTGAAAAATAACTAAATCTGAGGAAGGAAATCAACATCCAGATTCATGAAGCCAAAAAGACTTCATTTGGAACCTAAATACTAAAACATTCTACACGGAGGCATATTATAAATAAATTGTCAAAGGCCAAAAAGAAATGTGACTCATCACCTAGGAGGGACCCCAAGAGACTATTCATGAAATTTTTAGCTAATATATTACAGGCTAGGAAAGAGTAGAATGATATATTCAAAGTGCTGAAAGGGAAAAAAAAAATTGCCAAATAATACTACTATACATGGAGAATTTTTCCTTTAAAAATGAAGGAGAAATAAAGCCTTTCTCAGATGAACAAAAACTAAGAGAGTTCATTATCACTAGACCTGACAATAAATAGTATAAAAGTATAAATATAAAAAGTATAAAAGTATAAAAGTATAAATCTCAATGGTAAAGGAAAACAAATACACAAGTACCAAATAATATAATACAGAAATGTTGGTACATAAATTACTCAAACTAGTGTTTTTCAACGGTATTTATCTTATGGCACACTTGAACCTATAGTTAAACTTTGCAGCACACTTCAATTATGTTGATTAAAAAAATAGTTTAAAAAAATATATATTTATTGCTCTTTATACTTCTTTCAAAAATAATTTAATTAATATCTTTAAAATTTTTTGTAGCAGGGCAGCGCCTATGGCTCAAAGGAGTAGAGCACTGGCCCCATATGCCAGAGGTGGTGGGTGCAAACCCAGCCCTGGCCCAAAAAAAAAACTACAAAAAAAAAAATAATAATAATTTTTTGTAGCACATCAGTTGAAAATCACTTGTCTAGGACAGCGCCTATGGCTCAGTGAGTAGGGCGCCAGCCCCATGTACAGAGGGTAGTGCGTTCAAACCCAGCCCCAGACAAACTGCAACAAAAAATAGTGGGGCATTGTGGCAGGCACTTGTAGTCCCAGTAGCTTGGGAGGCTGAGGCAAGAAAATCGCCTAAGCCCAAAAGCTAGAGGTTGCTGTGAGCTATGTGATACCACAACACTCTACCGTGGGTGATAAAGTGAGACTCTGTTTCTAAAGAAAGAAAGAAAATACTTGTCTAAATCCTATCATAGAATTTAAAAAACAAAAATATTAAGAGTAATCATAACCACAAAAATATTGGGTAATGGATACAAAAAATAAAAGGAAGCAAATTCCAACATCATAAAAAAAGTAGAGGTGGAGTAAAAGTGTATTTTCTGTATGTAATTAAAGTTAAATTATCATCAGCTCAAAATAGATATTATAAGAAGGTTATGCAAACCTCATTGGAAAAAGTCTCTAGCAGATACAAAGGAGAGAGAAAATAATTAAACAATATCAACACACACAAAAAAAACCAACAATAAAATATATAGGTAGACAAGAGACAGAGAAAGAAATAAAAAACAAACAAAACCCAATTAACAAAATGGCAATAGTAAGTTAGTCCTTACCAGCAATTATTACTTTAAATGTAGATGGATTAATCTCACTATTTAAAAGAAGAGTGCCTAACTGGATAAAAATAAAAAAAAAGAATAGAATGTAATTATATGCAGTATATAAGAGACCAAATTTTGATTTAAGGTCACACATAGGCTGAAAGAAATGATATACAAAAGATATTCCATGCAAATGGTAAGAAAAAGAGAGCATGGGATGCTATATTTATATTTAAAAAAATAGACTTTAATTCAAAATCTGTCGCAAGAGACAAAAAATGTCATTGCATAATTATAAAAAGTCAATTTAACAGGTGTATAGGTATATATGCTATAAGTATATATGCAGGTGTAAATATATATGCAACTAATATCAGAGCATCTAAATACATAAAGAAAATAAATAAATAAATAAATACATACATAAATAAATACATAAAGAACACATTGCCATGTCTGAAGAGATAAATAGACAACAAAACAATAAAATAGGTGATTTCAATACCCAATTTACATAATGGACAGGTATACAGACAGGAAATAAATAAGGAAATGGCAGTCTTGAACAACAACACAGAACAAAAGGACTTAAAAGAAATATGCAAAACATTCTACCTACAGAAGTATTATACATAATTATTCTTTTCAAGCATACACAGAACATTCTTCCAAGAAATCACAATCTAGGTCACAAAGTAAGTCTTACACATTTAAGAAGACTGAAAATATCCCAAATATCTTCTCCAGCCAAAATGAAATGAAACTAGAAATCAATAAGAAAGGAAATTGAAAAATTTCATAAACACATGATAATTAAACAACAGACTCTTAGCAGTTATTGAGTCAAAGTAGAAATTAAAAGGGAAATTAGAAAATATGTTGGAATAAAAAAATGAACACATAAATCCCAAAATGTATAAGAAGCAAACTTCCCAAAAGCAGAGAAAAGATTATAGTAATAAATGCCTACATTGAAGAGAAAGATTTCAAACAACCTAATATTACACCTCAAGCAAATCAACAAAAACAAACAAACAAACAAACTAAGCCTCATGTTAGCACAAAAAAAGAAAATTTTAAAAAGATTAGAGCAGAAATAAATGAAATAGAGAATATAAAAACAATAAAACTGAGGACTGGTTCTTTGAATAGGCAAACAAAATGACAAACCCGTTGTTACACTACCAGGAAATAAAGAATATTCAAATAAGTAAAATGAGAGCAAATGTTATAATAAATACCACAGAAATTAAAGAACAGTTAATATATTCTTTTGCCAGGATCAACCTTCTGGATTCAAAATATATCACAAAGTTACAGTAATCAAAACAGTTTGGTCTCGGCATAAAAGTGGACACATACATAGACTAATGAAACAGAACAGAGAGCCCAGAAATAAATCTACACGTATATAGTGGACTAATCTTTAACAAAGGTGCCAAGAATATACAATGGAGAAAATCATAGTTTTTTCAATAAATGATGATTGGAAAACTGCATATCCAAGTACAAAATAATGAAGTTAGACCCTTATTTGACACCATACACAAAAATCAACACAAAATGAAATGAAAAAGGCTGGGCATGGTGGCTCATGCCTATAATCTTAGCACTCTGGGAGTCCAAGGTGGGTGCATTGCTTGAGTTCATAGACACCAACCTGAGCAAGAGCAAGACCCTGTCTCTAAAAATAGCCAGAATTGTGGCAGGCACCTGTATTCCCAGCTACTCAGAAGACTGGAAGCAAGAGAATTGCTTGAGCCCAAGAGTTTGAGGTTGCTATGAACTATGATACCCTGGCACTTTCCCCAGGGCAGCAAAGTGAGACTCTTTCTCAAAAAAAAAAAAAAAAAAAAAAAAAGGAAAAAAAAAAAGGAAATGAAGTGAAAACTTAAACTTCAGACCTGAAACCATAAAACTCCTAGAAGAAAAAATGAAGAAAAATTCCTCGATGTTGGTCTTGGGAATGATCTTTTAGATATAACACCAGATGCACAGGAAACAAAAAGAAAAGTGGACAAGCAGAACTATATCTGCATAGCAAAGAAAACAATCTAATAAATGAAAAGACAACCTATGGAAAAGAACAAAATATTTGCAAAGCATGTATCTGGTAAACGGTTAACATCTAAAATATATAAGAAGAAACTCCTATAATCCAATAGCAAAAAGCAAATGACCTTATCTAAAAATGTGCAAAGGACATGAACAGTCATTTCTCCAATAATAACATGCAAATGGCCAACAGGAATATGAAAATGGTGCTCAATTTCACCAATTTTCAAGGAAAGTTGAAACAACAATAAGATACCTCTCACATCTTAGGATGGCTATTATCAAATAAACAAAAGACAAGTGCTGTAAGATGTGGAGAAAAGAAAGCCCCAGTATGGACAGCGCCTGTGGCTTGAAGGAGTAGGGCACCAGCCCCATATATCAGAGGTGGCGGGTTCAAACCCAGCCATGGCCAAAAATTGCAAAAAAAGAAAAAAGCCCTAGTATACTATTTATAGGAATGCAAATGGGTAGCGCCACTATGGAAAACAGTATAGTGGTTCCTCAAAAAATTAAAACTAGACTACCATATGATCCAGAGCAACCCTACTTCTGGGTATATATGAAAGGAATTGAAAATATGATCTCAAAGATATATATGCACTCCCATATTGATTGCAGTGTTATTCACAATCATTAAAACACAGAAGCAATGCAAATGTCTACCAATGGATAATTGGGTAGAGAAAAAAAATTCCATGCAAAAGCATTATTCAGCCTCAGAAAAGAAGGGACTCCTGCCACTTATGACAACATGAATAATGCTATAGGACATTATGCTAAGAGAAGTTAGCCAGACACAGAGGGATAAATACCACTTATATGATGAATCTAAAATAGTCAAACTCATAGAAACAGAAAGTAGAACGGTGGCTTCCTGGAACTGAAGGAAGTGGGAAATAGAAATATTAATCAAAGAGTACAGAATTTTGGTTATACAAGGCAAATAAGTCCTACAGATCAACTGTGCAATATAGTGCCAATGATTATTAATAAGATATTATGTAGTTAAAAGTATGCTTGGAGAATAGATCTCATGTCAAGCTTTGTTATCATACAAAATAATAATAAATGAGAATTCAGGAGGAAACTTTTGTAGATGACGGATAGGTTTTTGGCAGAGACATGGGTATATACTTATCTTTAAGCTCATCAAATTTTATACATTAATTATGTACAGATTTTTGTATATCAGTCATATGTCAATAAAATCATTTTTAAAAAATGATTTAAAATTTTTTTAATTGTTTATTTTTTAAATTTTTTTATTTTTTAAATATATTCATGTTTTAAAAATAGAAAACCAATCAATGCCTTATCTCCTAATTTTCAGGCCCACAGATACTAAAAATAAGAGGGTAGAAGAAAACTTTTCATCCTCAACAATGCTTTCAACTGCAAGAGACAAAATTGGCTTCAATAAAGACACTTTTTAGCTTATAGAGGAGTTTGGAGCTATGATAAGACAGGAATGATTCCTTCTTCATACATTGATAACTCCAGTTCTCTATCCCTTCCATACACGATCAAAAGAATGTAGACGTATCCTTTAGCTATCTCTTCATGACAGCAAAATGACCTCAGCTGCTTCAAATATTAAACCTTCACACAACAAAATCCAGAATTCAGAATGGAGAGAGGGCAGATTCTCTTCCTTTTGTCTCTAAATAAGAGTGGCTAAAACTGTTTCAGAAGCTACCCAACTGATTTCCCTTCATATCAATTTGCCAAAATTCTGTCACATCCCTATGCCAGAATGAATCAGTTGGCAGGGGTATGCAGTTACCATAATTGGCTTGGACTAATCAAGCTTCACTCCTGGAGGTGGAGAGAAAGCCAAATTCTCCTGATGCTCAAGTTTCCAGGGCAGAGTATGAACAAAATCAATGAATATTTAGGTATAGCTCATCAAACAGCACAGTCTGTTATAGTTGATATAGCTATCTCTTTCCTTTGCTCCTCCATTTTTTTCTTTTTCTCTATTACTTTCAGTAAATACCAAAAATTAGAGCTTATTTGCTTTATTTTTTACAACCCCAAGTTTGTAGAAGGAGTTTTGAGAGGTCCCACTAGTCTACTTTCTGGGATGTCTTATAAATAGGCTAACATTCAGTTCACAAAAGAAGTACTTTACAACCACATTAAGAAACCAAATTGTCGATTAACCACTCTTTGGAGATCAACAGTATAATTCACTTGAGATACCAGGGGAGCAGGAAGTAGCCACGACATCACCCAACCAATTCTATTACTTTAGTTCTTCAAACTCAAAGATCTTGATGTTTGTGGTACTTTATAAATTGCAAAATAGCAAGATTCTCATCTCTCACAGTGATAAATTATGGATATAATAAATACTTAATAATAAGTTAAGAAATTTGTGTTATTCATTTTGTGATTGTTATTCATTTTGTGACTCCCTTCTACAGTCTGACTAGATGAAGATTGCCTTAAGAAGTTCATTAAACCTATTGTTTCTATTTATAGTATGACTTTCCTTCACCCCAGAGAATCTAGATTCATCCTGCAAAAATGACCACTGCTTCACATTAGACTGCACCACCCCATTTCACAACACCTCACTGATTTGTGTTATGACTTGAGATAATATGTTTGGGGATTATAACCACAGCACTATTTCTTCTAATGCTGTTAAAACTGCAAGGGAGTTTTGGTCTAGGCCCAGGTGCTCATAGCACAAAGATCCAATTATGGAGATAATGAAGATTGCCAAAGAAGAAAGGAATTTTTTTTTTTTTTTTTTTTTTTTGAGATGGGGTCTCACTTTATAGCCCTCAGTAGAGTGCGATGGTGTCACAGCTCACAGCAAACCTCCAACTCCTGGGCTTAGGCTATTTTCTTGCCTCAGCCTCCCAAGTAGCGGGACTACAGGTACCCACCACAGCGCCTAGCTATTTTTTTGTTGCAGTTTGGCCAGGGCTGGGTTTGAACCCACCACCCTTGCTATATGGGGCCAGTACCCTACCCACTGAGTCACAGATGCTGCCGGAAGAAAGGAAGTTTTAATATGATAGAAGACTTGTTGGGAGAATAGGATAAATTGCATCAAATCCATCTCTTTGACTAACAGAGATCTTGCGCTTTTTTTTTTTTTTTTTGTTTTGGAGTTTTTGGCTGGGGGCTGGGTTTGAACCTGCCACCTGCAGTATATGGGGTCAGTGACCTACTCCTTTGAGCCACAGGTACCACGAGATCATGGACTTTTAAAAGAGGGGCCACATGTATTGGAGCAGGTTATGGTATAACAAACAATGGGCTACTTGCATTAGGGTCAGGTTTTAGGGGATTATGACTCTTGTCAGGAAGTCTGCACAGGGACCTTCAGAATATCATCTCTTTTGTCTTATAGAAAAACCATCATTTCTGGGAAACAACTTAACAGGTCTAGTCGTTAGGGGGAAGATTATAAAAAACGGAATATAGGAGTTATTGAAATTTGTTCCTGGGGCTGGCTACAATACCCCTCTCCTTCTTTGTAGTTTATTCCTCAGTCTTGGGGAATCAGAATGCTGATCTATCTGGCTGCTTCCTGGTGAAATGGAATGTAGTTAGAGTATAAGGAAGAACAAAAATGTTGGGCACATAACTGAAACTTTTTAATGAATATTATTGAGTTACTACTCTCTTCCCACCAAAGCAGCAAAGTATATCAAGAAAAGTACCCATTCTTCTCTGGTATCTGTCCCAGGAAATTTGGTTCCATGTTCCCCAGATGGAATCTCCATCCTAAAATTCCCCTAGTCATTTACAAAAACAGTTTTAGGTAGCAGATCCAGCATTGAGATAGGTTGGTGGAAGAGGCAATGGATTGAGTGATCTTAGGCAAAATCTCCAGGCAAATGAAAGTCCCCAAAGGACAAGTTAGACATATGGGCTATATTTACAGATATCCCAGGAAATAAGGTTTGTTCCTACCTTTTGACCAGTCACCACAGCATATTCAGCTTTTCCTTCTCCCTCTTTCATAATCCAGACCTCTTCCGGGTCCGACAGGAGCTGATCAGTCAAATCCTGAAGAATAGAGTACATGTGGTCAATAATCTGAACGCAATCATGGAGTGGGGAATGAGAGGTTGTAGGCAGCAAGGTGTCTGGACTTAAGGTGGACACCAGCTTGAGAGTTACATTAGGATTACCTGATATAATCCTAAAATAGCCTGATGTTTGCCAATCCTAACCTAAAATAGCCTGATGTTTGCCAATCTGGCCACTTGCCAGTAACCAAAAGCCTCCCTCTTCTTATAGTGGTGATGCATGGTGTGAAGTCACAAGTTGCCCAAGGCAGAACTTTTCAGCTTCCTGAAAATTCTTCTAAGTGGTAGCTACCACTCTCAAACAGTGACTTATCCTTTTGTTACCACATCCAATTGCTCAGAGAAGTAAGGCGCAGGTTGCTTATGATCCCAGAATGTTTGTGTCAATACCCTGAGTCCAATTCCTTGCCTTTCTTAAATGAATAGATCAAACGGTTTATAAGAGTCCAAGGACCCAATGTGAGGGCATTCATTTTTCTTTAATAATCAAGAAAGCCCTGTGGTATTCCCAGTCCAAGTAAGTAGTTCTTTTTCTTCTCCTTTTAAATCTTTATAGTATGGTTTTTCTATTACTCTGAAGTTAGAAATCTAAATCTGGCAAAACTTGACCATACCCAAGAATCCTCATGCCTGCTTGCAGGTGGTGGGGACTGCTATTTGATTTATAGCCTCTCATTCAAACTCCAAGCATCTGATAATGGGAAGTGAGAGTTAAGCCTTTTTGAGATGCTGTACATCCTTTGTCAGCACAATGATGGTATATTGTCTTGATTAGGGTTCAGTCTCACAGGTCATCAGGATATTATCCCCATACTATAAAATCATTCCCTCCCATAAAACTATACAATCCAAGTCTTCTTATTGAAAGCAAATAGCATTTGGCATTTGGCCATCCTGTCCTTACCAACCTTTAAAATTTTAAGCAACATAAGACCCAAAACAAATACCAAAAACAAAATTATAAAATGAACTTATCCATAAGCATCAATCTGTTGTCTGATTCATAGGAATTCACTATAAAAAGCACAAGATTTGTTAAAAACTACTTGAGCTAAAGATTTAGAAACTTTTGTAACAGAAAAAGAAAACAACATTTTTAACAAGTAGGTTCTACATCCTGTCTGGTTCCGACAGTGGTAAGAAAACAAAAGTCTATAGGGAAGCAAACATTTAAACTATCTAGAGAGTTGTCAAAGTTGCTAAAAAAGCTGAAGTATTTGATTAAAACAGAATTACAGTTTATTGTAAAAACAACAACCCCCCCCCAAAAAAAAAAAAACAAAAAAACCCCCCAGCAATTCACTTAACTGGGAGTGTTGATCAGAAGGCTTTAAGTTTAAGGCAATAAAGAAAACTAAAACAAACAAACAACAACAACAAAAAAAAACTAACAAATCCTTAACATTTTAAAACTCAATTTTCCCAAGGAATCCAAAATCTAATAAAGACAACATAGGAATTACTTTGATAAAACTTTAAATCTTTGTTTCTTTGGCCAGTTATCAAAAAGTTAAAACAAAAAAAAAAAAAAAAAGAAAGAAAGAAAAAATAAGACATAACCTTCTTTAGTGCAAATATTTTTTCTTATGGAAAACCCATTTAGACAATTTGGAAGTCAGACTTAGTGAAAAGGGTACCAGAATTTATCAGACATAAGAAGAACATAAGGATATTATATTACATAGGAAACAAGAAACCAATACTTTGAAAGGGGGAAACACAACTCTTAGTAATAGCATAGGAAGATTTAAAAAAAAAAAAAAAAAAAAAAAATTGAACAATTCAGACATCAAGAAACTAAGAAGAGACATTGGTTTTCAGAAGTTCAAGGTAAACATTTCAGTGTTGGACCACAATAGCAAACTTAGAACCAGAGAGACAAAAGTTCCAAGAGCCAACAAAAAGGTTGAAGGAGAGGGTCATCATCTCAGGCTTTCTTTAGGGAGCAAAACTGAAAGCCGTAAGGAGTAGCAGCATGTGAACTTCTGAGATACAAATCTGAGAAGTTTCAAAAGAAGTAGATTATAGAAAACTTTTTTCAATTTTATTACATTTATCTCATTTACATTTGCCTATTTTAGCAGTTTACTTAACCATGTTAGCCTGCAGATGTTAGATACACAACCAATGTGATTAATTTTGCTAGCTTACATTAGTTTAGTGCCTAAACTAATTTAATATCTAAACATATTTTCATGCACAAAATTGGGAGAAAAGAGAAGGAAATGAATTTTAAAACACAGACCAAGAAATAATCACAAAATACAGTTTTTACTATTACTTTTAAACTTGCAAAACCTACCAAAATAACAAACATAAGTATTTGAGCAAGACTTGCTATTCAGAATGATGTGACATGTTCAAGATCTCTAACTATAGTACAAGTTTTAGAATATATACTGCTTAAGGATGTTAACTAATGTGATGTTTCTAAAATGCCAATATCCCAAAATAAATTTTATTGACATGACATTACTTGACTGTAGACCAAATAAATCTCAAACATCTGAAATAATGGCATAAAGTTATAATATTATTTTTACAAGCTCAAGCTATTTTAAAAACAATCTAACTGGTCTTAAAACATTTTTCTAATTAAGTGCAAATTCAACTATATTTCACAGAATCAGATGTTTTCAGATTCTCTTTGGATTCTAAGAATAACTACATTATTCTTTATGAAATAAATTACTACACAAAACACAACAGTTCAGAAATTCTTTTTCAAGGTTTTTTATGCAAAGGCCTCTGCTACGGCAACACAGTGTACACATAAAAGGCTGGTTTGCACCCAGTACTCAGAAAGGGGTGGCCAAAACCAAGATACCTTCGTGAATCTTTGACCATAAATTTCTACGTTTGTGTTATCATTTACTTCCACTACTGTGTATTCTAATTTACTGACACTTATTTTGTTTAGCCATGTCCACATTTTTACCTAGGTAAGAACCTTAAACACATGGGTATTTTTGCTGCTAACTCAGGAGATTGAGCTATTTTTCTTAAACCAACAATATTAAGTTGTCTTATTTTCAAAAATCATACAAACACAGATCATTTTGTTTTGGGTGCCTTTTTAAAGTTTATAACTTTTCAAATATAAAATGACTAGTATCTTCAAATATAAAAATAACTAGTATATCTGGTCAAAAATTAATGCTGACAATTTTGAAGACATTTTAATTGCTATTTTTATCAATAATTTTTAAAAACCAGTTTATTTACCAAAGATTACTAAATTCACATAAATTTTAAAAAGTGACCAGGCTTATTTAAAAGAGCTCTTTTTTATTTATAAGCCAATTTGGATACCAAGTAGACACATATACATGGACACACACAAAACACAGCTGAACATATACACATGCACATCAAGTTTCAATAGCTTTTTTTTCTCAGAACTCCAGCCATAAGATCCTTTGCTGCTCCACACAGAGTGTATACATTATGTTTTCATTCCCCTTTCTCTCTTCAACGGTGACAAATATGGCCAAGCAGCTGATAAGAGAAGTTCTTGGTCTTTCCCCTGCCCTGCAGTAATCAAACCACAGTAATGCCATTCCAGTTGAGCCTTCATAACTGCAAGGGCACTTCACTTTAGCTTCAGATGCTTGTAGTATAAAGAGTTAATTACTGAGGGAATGAGGACTGCCTTTCCTACCTGGTCTACCTTGAGAGTCACTCCTCTGGTCATAGCTTTCCAGATAGCCCCAGAATTAGACATCTCTTTTCTAAGTTTCTGTTTCATTAAAGCTTTTGTTTGGTTTGGTTTGACTATTCAACATGGTCTCCCTATTCGGATGGTGCATTTTTTGAAGATGGATTGTGTTTTATTTTTAATTCTTTAAAAAACATTAAATTTTACAGTCCCTTGAATATTGAATGCACTTAATAAATATTTGGTAGCTTAAAATTTTGAATTGCACATAAATTTACACCAAGCAGAGAAAGTTTCCATAATAAAGTTTCCATAATAATCAGACTATTATAAAACTAGTATCCTGTGGAAATTGTAGCTTCTTACTTCCAGCCTTTTCATATTGCCTGGCAAGAGGGTAACTACTTTACTGGCAGAAATATTATAAAGTATATTTCTCAGATTTAAATCTCACTACTACAAACATGATTGAAAATTTCCATCTCTGATGTCATTCTATTTTATATGATGTTCACTACCAAGCTAATTCAATGCTGTTATCTGGCTACCCAAAGCATTTCTGGTTTTTCCCATTTGTTTTCTATGTTCTTTTTTCTTTCTCTTTCTTTTTTTTTCATCACACTGATGAGCTATGACACTGTTCTGAAACAACTGTCTAATATAAAAATTCTTCATTAACTTTACTCGTTAGCTCAAATGTAATGTTAATGAAAATGATATCATCTTTTCCCAATTCCAATGAGCAAATTTCTTACATACTGTTTTGTTACAAAAATTTAGAAATAGCTCAACACTTTGTAATGTTTTCTCCTTTCATAATTTTCACATTGCATCATCATAATTTATCCAATCACTAACAATTTCTGCATCATTTCTAGAAGGTAAACACCCCAGGAGCAGTAACTTTGCCCTGCTCAGTGATATATTTCAAGTCTCAAGAATAGTGCTTGGCTCACAGTATAGACAATCATTTTTTGTTGAAGTGAATTAATGCACTTATTCTATTATAATTACACATCTAGTAATTGTAATTACTCCTGTAATTACATATCTATTTGAAAAGACTTTCTATTTTTTAAACATTTTCTCTAATCTTCATTTTTTTTCTTTTTTCTCCCTCCTGTTAAATCGTACATGTAGTTATATGAGCTATGTAAAAAAAAACAAACAACAAAAAAAAAAACAAAAAAACACTGTAACAATAACAGTAACTTCATCTCTTTCCACTTCCCAGTCTGTTTTATACTAACCACAGTCAATTTTTACTTTCCAAAACATGTAAAGACATTGCAACACTGATTATGTCTTAATGGGAATGAATCTAAAGACTTCTAGAATTTGGCCCAATTTAATTCAGCTCTAATTCAACTTGGCTGGCTATTTATCATTTCTGAATAAATTTGCTTTATACTTTTCTGCCTTGTGTCATCCCATCAGACTCTTGCCTCTCATAGAATGTTCTTCCTTTTCTCTAAATGTGAACTCATTCAAAGGCACATTACACAACTTTTAGTTTCCAGATTTGTCTTACTTCCTCTAAGAGGTCATCCCTGATTATTACAACAGCTCCCCTAAACAATGAGAACAATTATAATTTTAAAGTTTGAGGAAAAGCTAATAGAATGTATAAATCCTTTCTTCAGGAAATTATGCTTACGTATACCTGCCCAACATCCTTCTAATGGGTCAAAATTGCCTTTAGTCTTCTGAGCTAGACTAAAATCTGTGCCTCTCAAAAACTATCAGGTGTCTTTATGGTGTCTGTTTCTTTCTTCTTCATCTAAATTATAAATCCATAAGCATATCAAACAAGTCATCTACATGCATTCACAGTGCCTTGATCAGAGCTTAAAATTTAAAAAAATTTTAAAAGTTTGTAGTTTATTAATATCCATCTCAGAGACTATTTTTAATAGCATAAATGACAGCTAATTTTGCATATATTTTCTGCTCATGCAACATTTTACAAAATTACTTATGGTTGCATTTATAACTACATTTTTAAAATATCTCTCAGTAGCTCAGCACCCACAGCACAGTGGTTACACTGCCAGCCACATACGTGGAGGGTGGCAGGTTTCAACCGGGCCCAGCTCAGCTAAACAACTACTTGGGAGGCTGAAGCAAGAGAATTTGCTTAAGCCCAAGAGTTTGAGGTTGCTGTGAGATGTGACGCCATAGCACACTACCCAGAGCAACAAAGTGAGACTCTGCCTCAAAAAACAAAACAAAACAAACAAAAAAAAAAACCCTCAATGATACTTGCTATCATTCTTCTTTGAGAAACTCATAAAATTTAAATATAAATTCTGATAATACTTTGACTGGATAAAGAAGGGAAAAATTGAAGCAATTCACTGGAGAATTTTGTGACTTAGTTGCTTCATAGCTTTACTTTGTTCATCTTTCTTTTCCAAAATCATCTATTATATATTACTATAGAGAAACAAGAAGATACATCTATTAGATCAAAATTGTAGTGAAATGTTTAATTGCCAAAATACAATAAAGGGGGATAGGGAAGAGAAGGGAATCGGAGAAAGGGAGGGAAGAAGTATCTCCAGAAAAGAAGGAAATAACTTCATGTCTTAAAAGTTTCATAGCAACATATAGAGAAAATATTTTGTAAATCCCTAAGTGGATTTATTTTATATTATTAAATACTTCTCTCTTTAAGAAACTAAAATCCCTTCTCCATTATAACTTATTTCCATAATTTTATCTGTGCTTTAAAAATGAAATACTGTAGCTTTTTAATGTATAGCATTCAATTTGTAGAGAATTCCTAGAATCAAAGATAAAGCCAATTTAAAAAAAATAATAAAAGCAGGTAACCATATTAGGATTCTTCTGCAAGAATGTACTTGTTTCACTCAGATTCTCCAGAGGAAATAAACACATTTAGAATATACAAAGAACCATTCATCATTTTGTTAAAAGTATAAATAATCCACTGGAGGGAAATGTGGAGAGAAAAACCCAAGAGCAGTATGTGACTCTGGAATACAAAATTAGTTTGGACAAATCATTAAAAAACACATTGTAAAGAATAATCCTTTTCTACTCCCCACAGACTGAACAAAGTGACATAGAGAGAAATTCATATTTTATGTCATCAATAGAGCTCTCCCCCTAAAATAATGGAAAATAAGAATCAATCTCTCAACAGGACAATTAGCCACTTCTTAATCTGGATCATTCTCAAATTTCTAAAAAAATATCTCCACATGGTGAGGACTCTCCAAATGGATACAATTATGGACTCAGGGATTAAATGAGACTTTCAATCATCAAAAAGTCCCAGGTGTTAACTCACAAAAACTGTACAGATCACAAGGGCCAGCTATTCATTAATGAGCCAAACACAGGTTACAGTTTCTAAACCAGTTCTAAAATCCTGTCAGCTGTTGTGTTTAGCCCATTTGTTCAGAGTTTGGGGACCTATACTGGCTGTATGATATGGTATTTTTATCAGAAGTCTCAAAGCTTCTAGCTCTGAATAGTTTGAAAATACTTGGAAAAATAAGTTTGGTCCAATTTCCCTAACTCTAGAGAGGACTTCCTTCAAGTAGGAATTTGAAATTTTAGGATCTTTTAATACATACCTGACTGAGTTTACAATACAGCGAGGAAAATTTGGCATGTGTGGGCAAGAACTAGACTGACCTTTTAAAATTAGAAGAAATAAATTCTAGACCCACTCTTTCCTTTACATGTCACAAAACTCTTCTAGTCCAAACTCTTAACTACCACACATTTATCTTTCCCCCCCTCCAATCATAGTATTTAACATTTCTGTCATGAGCTAGTCATGCACACAGCCTTTTTGTTATAGAGTTACCAACTATTGGCAAGGTATTATTGTAAGTGCTAATAAATATTATTCCAATTCATTGTTATGACAACTTTTTGGGGTGTCTACTAGTATTTTCCCCATTAACAAAATAAAAACACTGAGGCACAAAGAGGTTAAATAAATTTACCCAAAGTCATGTAGTTTGTAAGCAGTGAAGCTGGGACTAAATACAGCCAGGCTGACCCTGATGTACATGTTCTTAACAGTGAAATCATCCTCCTTAGATATCATTTTGATTCCACAGTAGCCATATTTTCCCCTCAAAAAAAAAAAAAAAAAAAAGGAACAAGAAACCAAAACCAGCTAACCAATCAATTTAAATTATTATTTTTGGCAAGGATCCACCTTGTTTGGCCATTCCCACTATTGTCCAGTTAACAGTCACTCTTAAGCTGAAGAGTGGCCTGGTTTTTCTCACAATGAATTCATCCTTTTGGACCACCCAAGCCACATGTGCCTCTCTTCTCCTCATTGTCATGTCCCTTTTTGTGCACTTTTTCCACATCAGGGCCTGCAAAAAGGTCACGTAGACCTGTAATTTGTCTATAATTGCCTTGCTTAAGTCATTGTCTGACAGAACCTTCCTCCCTGCGAGCCAGAACATGACCTCCTATCTTTCACATCGACAATCTATGAAAGACTCCAACCTAACTAGACTTTTGGACCTGGTCCTAACTGGCCAATTTTGCCCTGTAGTCACCTTCCCTCCAACAGTATGGCTCTTTCCTTCTTCAAATATTGCTTAAGACAAATCTTAACAGTATTTTAAATCTAAGAAATTCCAGTGTCTGTCTGTGCAACATATTTGCCATTACATTAACACATTTTATATGCATTTAGTAATCTCTCAATAAATATTTTTTGTGGGAGGAAAAGAAGGAAGGAGGAAGCAATGAAAGTTGGAGGAGGCAGAGGACAAGAGAGAGAGAATGGTCATAAAGTTATTCATCTAAGGTATTGTTTAAAAAAAGATAAGATTAAAGTAAATTTCTACCCCTCTTACATTAAAAACATAGCAAATTCCAACCACTTATTTAATCTAAATGTCGAACCCCAAAGACAATCATAACAATTAACCCTTTAATTATATCTAGGGCCTAACAGACCAAATAATATATAAACTAGGATGATACATGTGCCTCCCCAACACAATGAAAACTTTTACCTAATAACATTGAATTCCATTTTTAAAGTCTAATCTTTTAAGTAATGATTTATTTTTTATCATTTCTAGAAATGTTACTCCAGGGGTAAAATGAAACCCAAAAAGATAAATGTTAGCAATTAAACTAGAATCTTCTATCTTATGCTAGATGGTGCATTTATAACGCCACATAGAAAAATATGAATCATCTTTATGACAATTGTTACAAGAATCATTAGTACTAGTCTTGCATTAAGTAAGGAAATAAATTGCTTTGCTCAAAAGTTAATCCAACTATTCCTTTACATATTCATTAAAGTGTACAGTATTTTCCATCCTAGAAGGGCAGCTAAGATCTTGAACTCCTTGCAGCAAACAATTAGCATGCTTTACTCTTACCAAAAATCTAAATTTTGACAGTATAATTAGAACAGATATGGTATAGAGGCTTGTTTGATTGTTTTGATTGACTTGACCTGTCAAATCAAGTCGAAATCATCAAATAATAATTGACATGGGCAAACAATTCCAGGCACAAGAATACCGTTTTATAACCCATCACAGTGGGGATTTTGAACGTTGTAGATAAGACAGAAAAAAAAAAGACATTGTATAATATCATAATAATCTTCATAACAGAAGTTTCTAATTTCCAAAGCCAAAGACATTTCATCTTTTCAACTTTCAGTTACACAAGAATTAAAGTATCTTCTGATGAATTCCTCATCTACAGACTCTCTTCACTTTTTCTTTTCAGTCAACTGCCTTTTAGAGGTATTTCTAGTCATTTAACTGGTTTCTGTTTTGGAGGAAGAGTCTGGTGAGGAAGGCAAAACACAAATCAATTGCTTTTGGTTTTGGAGATCCGTTTAATGTTGGTAGAAACCACATGGATTTATTTTTTAAACAGGGTTTTTTTGGTTGCTATGGCATTAATTCATCAACTTTGTGCATTTTTCTGAGCAACACAGGCAGTAGTAACTTGAACGTATGAAAAAAATATCTCAGAGCCTCGCTCTGTTACCTAGGCTAGAATCCAGTGGCCAATCGTGCTCACTTCAGCCTCAGACTCCAAGGCTCAATCAGTTCTCCCACCTCTGCCTCCTGTGTAGCTGAGATTATGAGCATACTATTTTTTATTAGAATATTCTTCACCTCCAATTTCTTCCTTATAAATTCCTATACATTCCTCAAGACCCAGTATACATATGACTTCCTCCATGAAATCATTATTATTTGAGGAAGAATAAGTTGCTTCCTCCTATATTTTGCAAGCAAATAATTATTCATAACTATTATACCACGCATCAAGTTGTATCACAAACATCACATACATGAGAGGTACTGAGGTATTCAGATGACAGTGTGCCATCTGTGTTAGCCTCCATTATCTCTCAGGGGGGTTTGCATCAGTGATGTAGATAAGTACCCACCCATTATATATGTTCTGTTGACTTTGTGTGTATGTGTTAAAGAATTCCACATCTCTCTATATGAACTAATAACCTAAGTAAACACCTCAAATACACAAAATGTTTTAATTGTAGATAAAATCTGGAATGCACAAGACTGATTATAGGATTCTTGGTTTATTTAGATGTTTAAAGTTAATCTCCATAAAGAGAAATTGTATGTCCCATATATAGTATTTTCAAGATTGCCACAGTAATTAAAAGGATAGCATGTCATCCCATTTAAAATGGCTTTAAATGTTCTCCATATATCTTTCCAAAAGGAATGTACTAAATTACATTCCCACCAGCAGTGTAAAAGTGGTCCCTGTTCTCCACATCCATGCCACCATCTCTGGTCTTGGGATTTTGTGATATAGGCTAGTCTCGCTGGAGTTAGATGATATCTCAAAGTAGTTCAGATGAAATTAAGATGGGGTCACACTGAACTGGGCCGTAAGTCCAGTAACTGGTGTCCTCGTGAGACGAGAAGGGGACACAGAGCAACACGGGACGCAGAGGGGAGACGAC
>CAUYPK010081517.1:0-29819 GCA_963574355.1 Loris lydekkerianus
GGCTAAGGCGCCAGCCACATACACCTGAGCTGGCAGGTTCAAATCCAGCCTGGGCCCGCCAGACAACAATGATGGCTGCAACCAAAAAAATAGCCGGGCATTGTGGTGGGCGCCGGTAATCCCAGCTACTTGGGAGGCAAGAGGCAGGAGAATCGCTTGAGCCCAGGAATTGGAGGTTGCTGTGAGCTGTGATGCCACAGCACTCTACCCAGGGCGACAGCTTGAGGCTCTGTCTCAAAAAAAAACATAAATCCCCTAACACATCTCTTTCTATGTGTCTATGTATGATCATATGTGCGTTGAAAAAGCCAAGGAAGAGAATATACCAGGTGATGTTTGGTGATGGGCTGATGGTGGGAATGGGAGGAAGCTCAACACAGACTGAACTTGGAGCAAATGCATGAACATAAAACTCAGGGTCAAGAAAACATCCCAGCAAAACAGCATAGAGACAAATCCAGAATAGGCACACAGAAGAATATAAAAAATACATCCAAAGTAGTACCTTTGCCACACTGGTTAACAGTTATTACCAGTTTCTAAGGGAAAAGGAGGGAATACTGATACCAGTACCATTACATACAATTTACAATGCATGGTTTATGAATTTGTAAATGGCATGGAGTTTGTTCTTAAGATTAAGAACAAAACAACCAACTCAAACAAGTCAAAAAATAGTTACTATTAAGAAACATTGACGGGCAGTGCCACATATACCAAGGATGGTGGATTTGAACCCTGCCCCAGCCAAACTGCAACAACAACAAAAATAGCTAGGCGTTGTGGCGGGCACCGGTAGTCCCAGCTACTCGGGAGACTGAGGCTAGAGAATTGCCTAAGCCCAAGAGCTGGAGGTTGCTGTGAGCTGTGACACTATGGCACTCTACCAAGGGCGACAAAGTAAAACTCTGTCTCTAAAAAAAAAAAGAAAGAAAGAAACGTGAAACTAGGCACGTTGACTCACACCTGTGATCTTAGCACTCTGTGAGGCCAAGATGGGTAGATTGCTTGAGCTCACCAGTTCGAGACCAGCCTGAGCAAGATAGCTGGGCAAAAATAGCCGGGCATTGTGGCAGGCACCTGTAGTCCTAGCTACTCAGGAGGCTGAAGCAAGAGGATCACTCGAGCCCACGAGTATGAGGTTGCTGTATGATGCCATGGCACTCTACTTGGGGCACAGAGTGAGGCTCTGTCTCAAATAATAATAATAATAGAAAAAAATAGCTGAGCATTTTGGCAGGCACCTGTAATCTCAGCCACTCTGGAGTCTGAGGCAAGAGGATAAGCTTGGTCCTAAGAGTGGGTGACAGAGTGAGACTCTGTCAAAAAAAAAAAAGAAAAAAGAAAGAAAGAAAGAAAAGAAATGGCCTATCTTTATATCCCATATCTGTCCATATCTTGTGCATCATTCAAGGTCTAGCTCAAATGTCCATTTCTATAAGGCTTCCTCAATTCTACCAGCTGAAAGAAAATTTTCCTTCCTCTTAGCTTCCATTCTACTTCACCTGTATCTTTTGTGGGCATCTTATATCTGCATATGTACATATCTTAGTACTGAGTGTGACATCCTCTGACAGAAAGCAGCCCCACAGAAGGCATATTTGGTACGGATTTATTGTGAATACATACTCTGATATGAAAAATGTACAATTTACCACAGAGGGAACTTGGTGTCACAGCTCACAGCAACCTCAAACTTTTGGGCTCAAGCAATCCTCTTGCCTCAGTTTTTCTATTTTTAGTAGAGACAGGGTCTCACTCTTGCTCAGGCTGGTCTCAAACTCCTGAGCTCAAGCAATCCACCTGCCTCGGCCTCGCAGAGTGCTAGGATTAGAGGTGTGAACCACCATGCCCAGCCTTATCTGTCTTTTATGTTCCAGCCAGCTGTCTTACAGAGATGAGGAGAGTAAGAGTCTTTCCCTTCTGGGAAATAGCTACTGAATTAGAGTTCTGGTTGCTCCTTAGTGAATGGAAAACTAGATGCTTTCCATGTAAGAGAAGTCAACATGACCTTAACCATGGCAGCTGTTTCCTGCCCACTGGGAGGTGAACTATATATATATTAGTTCCCTTCTAGACTATAAACTGCCTGGGAGCAGCAGCTGGGTCTAATTTATCTTGATATCTCTTGCAACATGTAGCACAGTAACCCAGTGTCATCTTCATAGTAGATTAATTCAGCAGTGACTTGTTAAGTGCTGATAAGCCAGGCAATGTCCTTGGCTCTTGGGATACCAAACAGATAATTTCTGCCTTCATGGAAACTGCTTGCAAAGTAGCAGAAGTAATCAAGTTGGGTGATAGGCAAAAAGGGATATGTTTATACTATTCTCTTTACATTTTTATGTTTGAAATGTTCCACAGTAAAAAGTTTCAAAAAGTAGAGAATGGCCAAAGAGCATTCTGGGAAGAATGGGACTCTGAGATTTTTTTAAGTAAACAGATAAAGCAATTAACAAGTAACCAGAAATAAATACAGGATGTGGTCAGAATTGGCCTTATGTTGATCTAATGAATGTGCACAGTAGAATGATAGTTACCTGAAGATGAAAGAGGTAAGGGGGTAGAGGGGCTAAAGAGAGGTAGGTTAATGGGCACAATAATACAGCTAGAATAAGTTCTAGTGTTCAATAGCATAGTAGGGTGACTATAGTTAACAATTTATTGTATATTTCAAAATAGAAATGGTAAATGTTTGAGGTGATGGATATCTTAATTATCCTGATTGATCATTACACATTGTATGCATGTATAAAAACATAAGTACACACTAAATATGCACAATTATTATATATCAACAAAAATTGGCCTTATAATTATATCAAAGACTTCGTGACTTGAAGGGCAGTAAGGCAGCATCTACAGCCGTCAGAAGCCTGACAGTCACATTTACAGGTGTAGAGAAGGATTAGTACCTAGGTGAGAAGCTGGTTTTCATCTCTTCATTTCTAGGTCTCTAGTGCAGAGTGTAGCTATACCATAGCATAAGAAGAATGCACTGATGAAAACTTGCCAATAACTGCTTCTTGCTCTAGCTATAGTCACAATTTCCCCCACACTCAGAAGTGGTACAGAGGGATGGTATCTTGGAGATAAGAAAGGGGTTTAAAAGCAAAAGAACAAGTAACCAAGGGGGGAGTCAGAGCTTCAGACTCCTTGTTTTTGTAGATTTCCCTAGGTTTTTTCAATCATTTCAGCAAGTGTGATGCAGGCTTCAGAGTTTAAGTTGATGCACTGCTCTTCACAGTGGTGGAAAGAAGAGTAAACAGGCTTCGCCTCGACTCAGACCTGTGGTATTGGAATTACTGGGGCAATATCTCGACCTGATTACTAGGACACTGAAGATTAAGAGCCACTGATTTATACCTCTTCTCTTTGCTTGCATTCAAATAGCAAGCTTCTTGACCTGGAAACTTTTATCTTCATTAAGTTTCATTTGCTTTTTTCACTTCACTAGATTGCTACTGATGTTTCTCTCCAAAAACATGAGAGTAAAGTCCTTTCTACCTTAGGAGAAATATTAAAGGAGGTTCAGCTTCCATTTCATTGAGTAGTTATGGTTTTTTTTGTTTTCTTTTTGAGACAGAGTCTCAAGGTGTTGCCCTGAATAGAATGCTGTGAAATCATAGCTCACAGCAAACTCCAACTTGGGCTCAAGTGATCCTCTTGCCTCAGTTTTTCTATTTTTAGTAGAGACGGGGGTCTCACTTTCGCTCAGGCTGGTCTCGAACTCGAGAGCTCAAGCAATCTTCCCGCCTCAGCCTCCTGGAGTGCTGTGATTACAGGCATGAGCCACTGCACCCAGCCAAGTAGTCATGTTTTAAATTAATTCAGAATTAAGGGCCGGGCATGGTGGCTCACGCCTGGAGTCATAGTGCTGTGGAAGACCGAGGCAGGTAGATTGCCTGAGCTCAGAGGTTCGAGACCATCCTGAGCTGGAGTGAGCCAGAGTGAGACCCCATCTCTACCAAAAAAAGACGAGTGTTGTGGCAGGCGTCTGTCATCCCAGCTACTTGGGAAGCAAAGGGCAAGAGAATTGCTAAATGGAGAAAAGCAAAAAATAAAATAAAAATAAAAATAAATAATAATAATAAAGAAAGAAATAAAAAAAACTTCAAACTAAGATGAGTGAAAGCCAGTTGAAATTGAAAACAAAATTAAGTGTATGATGCCCCATGATCATATTAATGTATGCAGCTATGATTTAATAATAAAAAAAGAAAGCAAAATCAAAAAAAAAAAAAAACTAAGAAAGATACATTTTTCTCCCTGCCTCTATATCTTCATCCCCAATGTATTAAAGTACACCTGTCTCTTGTTTTCAGGAAAGGGAGAGTGTTGCTTATGGCAACTACCAGATCACTTGAGATTTCCCACTGCAGGTTTCCTAAGCAACCCTGGAAACCATCTTTGCAGGGAATCTTTAGTGGGAAAAAGGTATGAACAGACTAGTTCTATTGCATTCCCAGCTATCACCTGTTTTTAGCTTTTCTTAAGTGGCTTAGGGGATTCTGAACAACCCATTCACCATGGAGAAAGTTAAGGATTCTTTATCTACATTAGGTGTCTGGGGAAAGGCAGAATACAGGAAAAGTTTTATTTGGAAAAGAGCAGAAGCAACAGGTGCTCTGGATATCAGCAAATCCCAAGGACTACTTGCCAGGGAGACCTGCTGTCCAGCTTGAAGGCTGGCACAGTAATGTTTGAAAAGACTCTTTTCAAGCTCCCTTGGCAGTGCTGGGTAATAGAGATTTAATAGGTGAATGTTTATACTAAGACCTGTGGAATAAGAAGCACCTTCAACATTTAGTTAATCTATTAGGGTTCTCTGAAAAACCCAAACTGGTAGGATATATATAGATTTTTAGAAAGAGACTTATGAGAAATTGGCTCGTAAGATTACGGAGACTGAGAAGTCTACCATCTGCTATGCGCAAATTGGAAAGCTGGTGGTGTAGTTCCACTCCAAGCGCAAAGGCCTGTGAACCAGGATGTCCGAGGGCGGAAGAAGAAGGATGTCTCAACTCAAGAAGAGAGGGAAAATTCACCCTTCTTCTGCATTTTATTCTGTTCCACCCCTAATAAACTGGATGATGTCCACTCACATTGGGGAGGGTGGATCTCTCACTCAGTCTATGGATTCAAATATCGATCTGATTGGTAAAAACCCTCACAGACTTCCCAGAAATAATGTTCTACCAGCTGTCCAGGCATCCCTTAGCCCAGTCAAGTGACATTTAAAACTAACCGTCACAGAGAACGTTCACTAACCACTCCCTCTGTGACGTCAGTGATTTCAGTCTAGTGACCTTTGTGTGGGCTGACATGATTGCCTTAACTTACCTTGGCTTTTTAGGGCCTGTATGCTAATTTAGGAGTCTCCTACTTAATGTTCCTAGATGCACCATAGACTCTCTAACATCTTTCATTCCCAAAATATTCATAGTGTGCTGTCAAGGGCTGCTGCTGCTCTGAGATGTTCTATTAACACCACTGCCCGGCTTGGCACCTGTAGCAAAGTGGTTACAGCATCGGCCACATACACCAAGGCTGGCAGGTTCGAACCCGGCCTGGGCCACCTAAACAACAATGGCAACTGCAACAAAAAAATAGCTGGGTGTTGTGGCCGGCGCCTATAGTCCCAGCTACTTGGGAGGCTGAAGCAAGAGAATCGCTTAAGCCCAAGAGTCGGAGGTTGGCACTCTATGGAGGGTGGCATAGTGAGACTCTGTCTCAAACAAAACAAAACAAAACACCACTTCCCACCATGCTAGCTGGCACTACAGTTGCTGCTAAGGACTGTCACTGCTCTGACGGGAACAATGCACACTGTTGCATTCAGTTACTGTGCTGCAGTCCCTGCTGGTCATCCACACTTCTGTAGGCTGGCACTGCCACGACTCTGCTCTTTCTCCTGAATAATCTGTAGCTTCTCTACCGCTCGATCAAAAGCCTTCTGGGTATCCAAAGATCATGTGGTCTGTAGCAGAGTAGAGAATAATTTCCCTTATTCTTTTGTATTACACATTCAGAGAAGGGTCCCAAAATATGTTGTTTGAGTCCTAATATGTTACAGAGATAAACACCTCTTGCAATGTCTACCCAAGACTAATCTCTTCTATGGAGCCTGGATCTTCAGCTAACGTATTGAGATAGCATTGCATTTGAGAAACAGTGGCTACACTTTGTTCTAATGACCAAGGCATTGACCCTCGGTGAAGCCTATCATGCTTCTTTCCTATCCTGCTAGAAGGAGGTTCATCCAATGAGGCACTTCTGGCCACTACCCTTCCTTAGAGCCATCTCACCAGCTAGCTAGACACACCCAGCCAGACCTGAGTCATCTACTGTGGATGAGATGAGAGCTCTCTGACCCAACCCTGTGCAGGTGATGCTGTCCGAAAGGTTTTCCATGTTTATAAGCTTTATTTATCCTATAGGATCATAAGACACATGGGAACAGGGACCATGTTTTCCACTTGTTTTGTATCTATAACACAAGAGTAGCCCCTGAACTATCCTACCATTAATCAGAATAAACCCATCCTTAAAAAAGTACTTTTGTAAATATTATCTAATTTAGTTTTTATGACATCCCTGTTAGTTAGGTTATTACTATCTTCACTTTGCAGATGAGATAACTCCAGCTGTCCAAGGTCACCAAGCTAGTTACTGGTGGAGCTGAACTTTGAACCACCATTAACTGATTCAATATTCAAATATTCAGGACTCTTTCCATTGCTCTGCAACTGTCAGCATGAGGAACCAGCTAAAATGTTTACACTCTCAATCTGGCTGTAACTCTCTCTCTCTCATCCCCCAGTCTCAGCAGGAAGTATGAAAGACGACTGAGGACAACCCAGTTTTACTTTATCTTTATTATTATTTTTCTTTTTTTAACTTCCCCTTTTGTATTTGAGGCTTTTTCTGGCTTGGACCTCTGAGAACTTCTGAGGATCTGAATGTGACCCCATAAACTCCACATGTTGAAACTGTAATCCTCAATGTGACAGTATTTGGAGATAGGGCATTTGGGAGATGATTAGGGTTAGATGAGGTCTTGAGGGTAGGGGCCCCCAAGATGTAATTAGTGTCTTTATCAGAAAAGGAGAGGTAGGAGCTCTTTCTGAACCAAGTGAAGACACAGCAAGAAAGTGGCTGCCTGCAAGCCAGGAATATAGTTCATCTGTGCAATGTAAGAAGCATTTATGGCTTGTTAGTCGGTATGACTTAAAGTTAAGCAGTGTGTTTTATTTTTTTTTGTTTTAGGATTTCCTTTATCCCACTGTTTTTGGTGTACCATGCCTGCCCATGCTGTACCGTCTTCTGTGGAAACCCTACCAACTACTCTCCATTATTTTTCTAGCTTGGCTCCACCAGGGCTGGGGAGGTAAGCCAAAGCATGTCATCCTAGTTCTTTCTCCAATTCATAGTTCAAACCCCATTTCAGAGGAAATGTGTTTCATCATCTCCCCTTAGGTACCCTGAACAGGTGGTGGCTCTTAGCCACATCTCTGCAGCTACGAAAAATCAGCTTTAGCTGTATATAGATTCGACGCCCCCCCCCCCCCCATTCAACAGGGCACTAAGTAAACACACAGTAGCTGAAAATAATTTAGCTCATGTGACCTCCTCCAAAGTGAGAATGTAATCAAGAACCTCTGAGGTCTATCAACAAGAAATAGACAAGACAGAAGCAGATGGGGCTACTCCTAGTAGACCAGCTGAGCTGTTTATAATCATGGGGATTATTTATTTATTTATTTATTTGAGATAGAGTCTCACCCTGTGCCTTGAGATCGAGTCTTATCGTCATAGCTCACTGCAACCTCACACTAAGGCTGTGAGCATCCTGCTGCCTCAGCCTCCCACAATGCTGAGATTACAGGCATGAGCCACTGCACCTGGCTCATAAGGGATTCTTCTTCAATGACTCTAGTCTTGAGTTGCTGGCTTTCCCAGTAATAAGTGGGGTGAAGATGGGCCATTTACTTGATTAGATGTGGAGTGGGGTTTGTACCTTTGAGAATTCTTGTTCAACAAAATGGCTAAATGGGAATGGGAGAAATTGTATTTGTACCTCCTATGAAAGGTCTCTTCCCTGAGATTTTTTTTTTTTTTTTTTTGAGACAGAGTTTCAAGCTGGCACCCTGGGTAGAGTACCGTGGCATCATTGCTCATAGCAACCTCCAACTCTTGGGCTCAAGCCATCCTCTTGCCTCAGTTGTTCTATTTTTAGTAGAAACAGGGTCTCGCTGTTTGCTCAGGCTGGTCTTGAACTCATCAGCTCAAGCAATCCACCTCTGAGATGTTTTTATTTACTTTGGTGCTCCCTGGTGGAGTACAGTGGCGTCACGGCTCACAGCAACCTCAGACTCCTGGGCTCAAGCGATCCTCTTGCCTCAGCCTCCCCAGCAGCTGAGACTACGGCACCCGCCACAATGCCTGGCTATTTTTAGAGACGGGGTTTTCGCTCTTGCTCAGGCTGGTCTCAAACCTGTGAGCTCAAGGCAATCTGCCCATCTCGCCCTCCCAGAGTACTGGGATTAAAGGCATGAGCCACTGCTGCCGGCTCTCCCTGAGATGTTTTCAATACACTCCTCCTTCCCTGCAATCTATGCTCTTTATACGAGTGAAACTGATTCTGAGTCTGGCCAGGCATGTTGGTGGGTTCCTGTAGTCCCAGCTACTTGGGAGGCTGAGGCAAGAGGATCACTTAAGCCCAAGTGGGGGTTGCTGTGAGCTGTGATGCCAAAGCACTCTACTGAGGGCGACGTAGTAAGACTTTGTCTCAAAAAAAAATATATAAATATATGGTTTCTGACTACTTGGGAGTTGCAGTCTAGTTACACAGCCAGCCACAGATGAAATATAAATTAGATTGTTAAAAATGCTATAGCAGATTAATAATGATAGCTTTAATAATCATTTTATAGAGCACCAATTTTGTGCCAGGCACTATTATAAATACTTTGTATGCAGCAATTTGTTTAATCCCTCCAACATTCCTAGGAAATAGTGCCATTTTTATACTTCTTTTGTAGGTGTAGAACTGAGGCCCAGAGAGGTTGTCTAATTTTCCGAAGAGCACAGAGCTAGTATGCTGTAGAGCCAGGGATTTGAACCCAGTGAATCGGGCTCAAAAGCTGGTGCTCTGAATAGACAAATGTTCAAGAGACCCAGAAAAAAAAACCATGACCAATTTTTACAGGGATTGCAAAAATCCTGAGTTTAACTATATCTTAAAGTAGATTTTCATATAACAGATGGGTGACTTCAAGGGCATTCCAAACAAAAGGAAAAGCAGGAGCAAAGGTCAATACATAATGTACTTTGATGGTAAAGGCACCTGCAGTAGTCCTGGGGGGAAAGGTGAGCTGAGGAAGTATGGAAATAGGAGAAGCTGAAGAAGTAGGTTGGGGCCAGGTTGCAAAGGAGTTGAGTACCCTGCTCCGAGAGTTCAGACTTTACCAAACAATGAATCTGTAATTCCTTGGTGCTTGGAAATCAGAAGAAAATCTCTAGAGAATTCAAAGCTTTTACAAACATTGGCATAAAATGTAAATGTAGAGTGTAGTTTTTTTTTTTTGTTGTTGTTGTTTTTCTTTTTTTCTTTTGAGACAGAGTCTCACTATGTTGCCCCTGGCAGAGTGCCATCGCATCACAGCTCAGATTCTTGGGCCCAAGCGATTCTCCTGCTTCAGTCTCCCAAGTGCTGGGACTACAGGCACCTGCCACAATGCCTGTCTATTTTTTGTTGCAGTTGTCATTGTTGTTTAGCTGGCCTGGGCCAGGTTCGAACCCGCCAGCCTTGGTGTATGTGGCTGGTGCTGTAACCACTGTGCTACCGGCGCCGAGACAATTTTTTTTTGTTGTTGTAGTTTTTTTTTTGGCTGGGGCCAGGTTTGGACCCACCACCTCCGGCATATGGGGCAGGCGTCCTACTCTTTGAGCCACAGGCGCCACCCCAAGGGTAGAGTGTTTGATATCTACTTTGATTTCTACATCCAGCTTTGGTAGAAACGTGTCTCTACTATCTTGGGGCTTTAGAATTGGGTGGGACCTAGGACAGCTCTGGGCTGTAAACCTCATCATATGGTTTACAATCATATCATATCCTGCCTCTAATTTTTAAAAACTATTTATAAGGTTATTTCTGGGTTGTGAAAATTCTCCATTTTTTGCCCTGCATTCCTTTACTCAATCATGGATGCCACAATCAGGCAGACAGAAACTGCAAGGACACTTCTCTTGCATCTATTCTTTTTTTTTTTAATTAGAGAAGAGGTCTTATTATGTTGCTCAAGCTGGAGTGCAGTGGATATTCACAAGTGTGATCATAGTACACTGCCTCCCTTTGTGAGGTCGTGTGATCCTGCTGCCTCAGCTCCCTGAGTAGGTGGGACTATAGATGGTACCACTGCCCCCAGCTCTGGTACCCCCCCTTTTTTTTTGAGACAGAGCCTCAAGCTGTCACCCTAGGTAGAGTGCCATGACTTTACAGCTCACAGCAACCTCCAACTCCTGAGGTTAAGCAATTCTCCTGCCTCAGCCTCCTAAGTAGCTGGGACTACAGGCGCTTGCCACAACGCCCGGCTATTTTTTTTTTTTGCAACCGTCATTATTGTTTGGCGGGCCTGGGCTGGATTCGAACCCGCCAGCTCAGGTATATGTGGCTGGCGCCTTAGCCACTTAAGCCACAGGCGCTGAGCCTTTTTTTTTTTTTGGAGACAGAGTCCCACTAGGTCGCCCTTGGTAGAGTGCTATGGCATCACAGCTCACAGCAACCTCCAACTCTTGGGCTTAAGTGATTCTTGCCTCAGCCTCCAAAATAGTTGGGACTACAGGGGCCTACCACAATGTCTGGCTATTTTCTTTGTTGCAGTTGTCATTGTTGTTTAGCAGGCCTGGGCCGGGTTTCAACCCACCAGCTTCTGGTACATATTTTTAATTTAAAATTTAACTCAATGGTAAAATCTTAAATAAGAGTAAAAAGAAGGCTCATACCTCAGTGGTTTGGTCACTGGCCACATACACCAAGGCTGACAGGTTCGAACCCAGCCTGGGCCTGTTAAAACAACAATGACAACTGCAACAACAACAAAAAATAGCCAGGCATTCTGGCAGGCACCTGTAGTCCAAGCTACTTGGGAGGCTGAGGCAAGAGAATCTCTTAAGTCCAAGAGTTTGAGGTTGCTGTGAGCTGTGGTGCCACAGCACTCTACCAAGGGTGACATAGTGAGACTCTGTCTCAAATTAAAAAAAAAAAAAGAGTAGAAAGAAATTAGGGCATTTTAACGCTATTTTGAAAAAGTTAAAAATTCCACACAGGTGTTAAGTTTATTAAAAGCAGAGTATTGCAAAAAATAAAGACATTGGTATACACACAGCTAGTTTTTTTTTTTTTTTTTTTGAGACAGAGTTTTACTTGTCACCCTCGGTAGAGTACTGTGCTATCACAGCTCACAGCAACCTCAAAACTTTTGGACTTAAGTGATTCTCTTGCCTCAGCCTCCCAAGTAGCTGGGATTACAGCTACTTATAGCTGGCTATTTTTATGTTGTATTTGTCATTGTTGATTTTAGCTGGCCTGGGCTGGGTTTGAACCCGTCAGCCTCAGTGTATCTACTGGCGCCACCCCACGACTAGTTTTGTTGTTTTTTTAAATACAGAGTCTCAAGCTGATGCCCTGAGTGCTATGGTGTTACAGCTCACAGCGACTTCCAACTCTTGGGTTTAAGCAATTCTCTTGCCTCAGCCTCCCAGTAGCTGGGACTACAGGCGCCTGCCACAACGCTCAGCTATCAGTTGGAGGAAATTAATACTTGAATATATACTATGTAGCATATTAACCTGGGTCCCTTTACGTATGTGTAACAGTTAATTCCCCTAACAACCTCAGAAGGTAAGAACGACTTTCCAGAGAAGGGAACTGAGACTCAGAGATGAACTTGTAAGTGGAAAAGTGCACAAAAAGCTCAGGTCTAAGTGTAGAACCTTTGTTCTTTTTATCCATTATGCTACCGTGCTCATTAAACATGTCGAATGAATAAAATTATTTTTAAGATAAAAATAAATGGAAATAATTTCATCCTTAAGAATATTTTTCTCCTGAATTGTATCCTTCAGAAAGATTTTTGTTTTTAAATGCCACAAGAACTCTGGGGACAAATGGTGACATCCTTGGATGGTATAAAACCACAGTGTGAGGTGGCACCTGTGGCTCAGTGAGTAGGGTGCTGGCCCCATATACCGAGGGTGGCAGGTTCAAACCCAGCCCCAGCCGAACTGCAACCAAAAAATAGCCGGGCGTTGTGGCGGGTGCCTGTAGTCCCAGCTACTCCGGAGGCTGAGGCAGGAGAATCGCGGAAGCCCAAGAGCAGGAGGTTGCTGTGAGCTGTGACGTCATAGCACTCTACTGAGGGCGGTAAAGTGAGGCTTTGTCTCTACAAAAAAAATGAAAATAAAAATAAAAAAATAAAATAAAACCATGGTGTAGATTGTTGCCTAAGCCAAAAGCATGATTGTAAGCTTACTCCACTGTACTTTCTATTTGGCCATAAAGAAATCCAGCTTCCTGGAGCCAGCTTCCATTTGGATTCCAGCTTCCTGGCTCCTGATCTGGGTTTGTGGTTTTCAAATGCCTGCAGTATAGAAAGGACTAGAAGGCCTTAGTAGACAGAAAAGGGGATTAGGCGTCATGTAGTTCAGGACATCAACCAGCAGGTGTCTCTGTATCCAAGGCTGAGGGTTCCTTTTGGCCTCAATAAGTGGGAAGAACAGATTTTCTAGTTTAACTGAGAAAATTGTGGTGTAAATGAAGCAAACAAAGGTAGGTCGGCTACCTGCAGAAACCAATCCCAATAGTATAAATTGTTCTTAGCCAACAGCTGGAAAGGCTGTTAGACAACCTAAGCAAAACCTACTCTTACTGCAAGGAAGCTGCTTTAAAAGCATAGCGTCTGTCTTGGCTTCTAAAACCTGTAAGGCTGTTTGAAGTTGAGTATTTAATTAAAACTGAGAGGCAGTTCTTAAGTCAGATGCTACAGAGGAGGTAGATAGCTCTTAGCCAGGAGAGATGTGAAGATGAAGGGAAAAGAGGAAAGATGAGGTTCTGTAGGTGCAGAACCAGGGAAATAAAGGAAAACTTTCACTCTAGGTAGATCTTTGAAGTATGTCTTTATTTTCTATGAAATGTGATTTCCTAGAATCTTAGGAAACCTATGTTCAAGAGAAAGAAAAAGATCCAAATACGCCAAGATCTTAATTAATATTTGTTCAGTATCATACTTTTCATTTAGAAGAAATTTTAAGAAAAAAATTATTAGGGCGGTGCCTGTGGCTCAAAGGGGTAGGGCGCCAACCCCATATGCCAGAGGTGGTGGGTTCAAACCCAGCCCCAGCCAAAAAAAAGAAAAAAAAAAAGAAAAAAATTATTGGCATATATATAAGAAAGTTGATCACAGGGAGATAAAGGGTACTTCACCTTAAGAAACACATACTTTTTTGAAAAAAGTTGTCCTGGGTGAATGTTTTTTCTCTACTGAATGTATTTTCCCAATGATTTTTAGAAATAAAAGCAAAGCTGTATTTGCCTGAGAAGGACATTGATCCTGAGTCATGATACAGTATCTAATGGTGCAGAAAACCTTTTAAAAAATCATATGTTATGGCTCAGCGCCTGTGGCTCAAGAGGCTAGGGCGCCAGCCGCATACACTGGAGCTAGCGGGTTTGAATCCAGTCTGGGCTGCCAAACAAGGACAACTATAACCAAAAAATAGCCAGGCATTGTGGCAGGCGCCTGTAGTCCCAGCTACTTGGGAGGCTGAGGCAAGAGAATCACTTAAGCCCAAGAGTTTGGTTGCTGTGAGCTGTGACATCATGGCACTCTACCCAGGGCGAGAGCTTGAGATTCTGTCTTTAAAAAAAAAAAAAAAAGTGTTATTCATAGTAAATAAAAAAATTTTTAAAAAGATGTAAATTGCTTGAAGAACCTATTCATAGTAAACAAAAATAATAAAAATTAAAAAATCATATGTAAAGATATTTTAATGACTTAAAGGGTATTTAATAATTATCTAAAAAACACTTAAATGACATCCTGGAACGTATACAAAGTAGTAAGGGTAATTTTTATGTTTTGTGTAACAGCTTGCATGGTGACACTAAAAAGAAAAAATGTGGGCAAACTAAAGAGAAAATCCTTGACTGAAAGCTTATTTAGCTCTTCTTCACTCCCCTTCCCAAGATATTTTATAGTAGGAGACTTAGTAGTTATCTTTGGCCTCTCAGACCTACTTCTGGATACTCCAGGGGAACATTTGGCCATGACTAGGTTGATCTGGTTAGGGGAGGAAGAAAGGCAAAAGTGGAGGTGGTGACGCAGAACACAGCCCTAACAAAGAGAAGGTGCATGTTCAGCTCTCCCAGAGAACCAGGGCATCCGCAGTGTTCAGACAATGCGTGTGCAACAGTGAGTGCCCTGATTCCTGTGACGGCAGAATTTATAACCAGGCCGTGATTTTTCTTGTTCAGGGAATTAGTGTTATGTAAACCTTCTATGATGTCTTTTGATATACAGAATTTCTGAATAATGGTTTTTATGAACCGAGTGCTTGTGTAAATTCAGCTCTTTTTCAGAGCAATAGTGAGTTGGGGCAATGTAAAGTGTACAGCTAGACTTTCTTTCTTTTCTTTTCTTTTTTTTTTTTTGAGACAGAGCCTCAAGCTGTCACCCTGGGTAGAGTGCTGTGGCTTCACAGCTCACAGCAGCCTCCAACTCCTGGGCTCAAGTGATTCTCCTGCCTCCACCTCTCAAGTAGCTGGGACTACAGGCGCTTGTCACAACGCCTGGCTATTTTTTGGCTGCAGCCCTCATTGTTGTTTGGCAGGCCAGGCTGGATTCGAACCCTCCAGCTCAGGTGTACGTGGCTGGCGCCTTAGCCGCTTGAGCCACAGGCCCTGAGCCTACAGCTAGACTTTCTTCAGGGTCCGCATGGCTTTGAGAATCTTATGGAGCTGTATTGTGAGGCTGCAGTTTTCTTTCGTGAGGTTGCTGGTAAACCGCCTGCATGCAGGCTAAGTAGGCCTTTAAAATCATTCAAGAGTTAAGTGTTACATTCTACTGCTTATAAAACTCTCAGGCCAGACTGTAGGTCCTCAGAAGGCTTTTTTTATTAAGTCCCTTTTAGAAATTTCTAAATTCCTATCATCTCCATCAAGAATGCCTTGCTTATGCCCTTTTCAAATTCTGGAAATGAGACACAATGACATTACTTAGGAAGATGTCTCATTTTCATCTTTGAATCACTTATGCTTTTTCAGAAAAGGACAGGATGGTCATGGTGGCTGATTTGGAGCTGTTTTCTACCACTTTCTAGCTCTATGATCTTGGCCAATTCCTTTAATTCTTTTGTGCCTCGTTTTCAGCAAAACGAGGATAATAGTACAATTCATCTCATAGAGTTGTAATGAGTACTGAGCTCACTTATGTAAAGTGTTTAGCATAATACCTGGCAAATTGTTGTTATTATTGACTGAGTTTTTCCCTAAACCTAGCAATCCTTGGTATTCAATAAATTTTTTTTATTAAAGATACAGTATATGTATCCAAACTATTTTCCTTTATTCTTCATTGATCTTCTTTGGTCAATCTTGTCCCCAGTTTTATTTTCTTTCTTTCTTTCTTTCTTTTTTTTTTTTAACACAGAATCTCACTCTGTGGCCTGAGTGGAGTGCCTTGGCGTCATAGCTGACAACCACCTCCAACTCTTGGGCTCAAGCGATCCCCTTACCTCAGTCTGCAATCCCCTTACCTCAGTCTTCCAAGTAGGTGGGACTACAGGCACCTGCCACAATGCCTAGCTAGTTTTTCTATTTTTAGTAGGGAAGGGGTCTCACTCATGCTTATGCTTGGCCAATTTTCTTTTTCTTTTTTTTTTAGAGACAGAGTCTCACTTTGTTGCCCTCCGTAGAGAGCTGTGGCATCACAGCTCACAGCAACCTCCAGCTCTTGAGCCCAGGCGATTAATTCTCTTGCCTCAGCCTCCCAAGTAGCTGGGACTCCAGGCACCCGCCACAACGCCCGGATATTTTTTTGTTGCAGTTTGGCCAGGGCCGGGTTTGAACCTGCCAATGGGGCTGGCACCCTACCCATTGAGCCACAGGCCCACCAATTTTCTTTTAATATATTCTTCTTACCAAAGAGGACTCTTCAGGGAGATCTCCAGCAAGTTTTTACCAAGTCTCCATAGGACACCCCACCATCTTCAGTCCATACAGGCAGGGGGCATAAATGACATAACACACAGCACACATCTGGTCATTATTAAGGGACAAGAGAAATCTGGCTCTTCTTTTTGGAAATTAGAGCAATGCTCCATTTTCTTTTCTTCTTTCCGTTTTCTTTTTCTGTTTTTGAGACAGGTTCTCACTCTGTTGCTCAGGCTGGAGTGCAGTGCTATATAATCATAGTTCACTGTAACTTCAACTCCTAGGCCCAATCTTCCTCGCTCAGCTTCACCAGCAACTAGGACTACAGGAACACAGCACCACTACTACACCCAGCTAATTTTTAGAAGTTTTTGTGGAGATGGGGGTGTCTCACTCTGTTGCCCAGGCTGGTCTGCAACTCCTGGCCTCAAGTGATCCTCTAGCTTTCTCAAGTGCTGGAATTACAGACCTGAGTCACTGTGCCCTGCCACAGTGCTCTATTTTCTAGACCCTCCCAAGAGGGGTCTTTGTTTTTGACACCCTCCAGAAAGTGGGAAAAGTTGTGGTACTTGATGTCCAAATTATCTTCATGAGTGGAGGACACTTCATCATTAGTGAGAATGGTTTCAGAGTTGGTCCTGCAGTATCCAGAGTGAAAGATTTTTTTTCTTTGCTTTACCACCTAGCTAAGGTTTCTGTTGAGACCTCCAGTGTGATGATAAAACTGGAGCCTGAGGTGCAGCACCAAAGTTACAGTCCCTGCTAGAGGCAGGTAAGGGTCATGAAGTGATAAGAGACCTTGGCTACACTCCATCATTTATCTGGGATGGTATGAGCTAAACCGATGAAAGGGCTTAACCAGTGCAAGAAGCTGAGACCATTTCATTCTTATCCATATTTGCTAGTAAGTCAATTAGTGTTAATTATGTTGGCAATTTGGAACACCCACCAGGGAAGAGTTCCAAGACAATTTTGGGATGACCCCTCTGTTGCATCCTTGTCTTAGCCATTTTCATAGTCAGAAAGGGAATCAGAGCACTAGGAAATGTCCTTTGATCAAAGAAAAGAAACTTGTTCTCCTTATCAAAGGTTATCATGCCCTAGGTGTCTGTTTTTAACATTGTACCTGCAGTGACCTGACACGCTACCATTAGGAGAGAGGCAGATGTGGATGGATCAGCACTAGACTGAAGGAAACTTTGTATCATCAGTTTGTTCTCAATCTTCCCTCCTTCCCCTCTAGCCTGTCAAAGAGGGATGCTGGATAATAGAGGAGGGAAGACAAAGGGAAATAAGTTTTATTGCCGGAGCTATTAATTTAACCACACTTAATGTCCTTTGAGAGTCACTAGTCCACTAGGATGGAATTTTTACTTTGATACTTATTTTTTGTTAGCGGGCTGCTCCTCTCTAAACATGACGTGGCTCACTGGACAATGAGTGCCACGGCTTCATCAGGGTTATAGAGCAACAGAAAAAGGCTGCGGGCGTCCTGGCACACGTTCAATTGTAGAACTGTTCAGAAACGGGGGCGGTAGGAAGGAAAATGACGCACCTTCTCCGGCCCCCACCCGCCCCAATGACTGGAAGGCGGGTTTGGGCTTCTCTGCCCTTGAACACGCAAATCCAAGTTTCTCCGTTCACCTATATTTGGTAATAATTAGATTGATTGAACAGGGTGAGCTGGATTTTGTAAGAGGAAGGAATTTTACTGAAGAATTCCCCTGCCTTGGCACTAACTTGGTTACAGTTGCTTAAATACTGTAGCTATTCCTGCCTTTGTGGCCTCAAGGGCTAAAGTGGGACAAGGCTGGTATTTTTGGTGACGAGGAAACATTTTTTTTCGTTAAGGGAGGTTGGATGATTGTTGAACTGGGACACAGGTCACAGTAGAGGTCACCCGGCGATTCTAGGGGGAACGGAGGGCTGCCTGCGGGTCGGGCATCCTGCACCCCCGACTCGGGAAACGCTGCGTCGCCTTCCAAGTTGCTGGGGCTCCCCAGAGGGGGGCACCCGGGAGCCGGCGCCCGAGGAACCGGGCCCACGCGGGAAGGTCGAGCTCTCCGTGAGGTCACGGTTGCCATGGCTCCGGGCAGTGACGCGCGTCGGCACGTGACGAGCGGTTGCCATGGCGCCGGGCGCCCGGCGGCGCGCGCGCTCCGCCCCCCGGAGTGACGTCCGTCAGCCCCCCCCCCTCCTTTTCCCGCCCCCCGCCCCCTCCCCCCCCAGCCGGCTCCCCGCGGCCCCGGAGGTTTCACAGCACAACAAGATGGCGGCGGCGGCTGCGAGTGGAGCTGGCGGGGCTGCCGGGGCCGCGACCGGGGGAGCCGGGCCGGCGGGCCGCCTGCTGCCTCCTCCCGCCCCCGGGCCCCCGGCTGCCCCCGCTGCTGTGTCCCCGGCGGCTGGCCCGCCGCGTCCCCCGGCCCCGGCCTCCCGCGGACCCATGCCCGCCCGCATCGGCTACTACGAGATGGACCGCACCATCGGCAAGGGCAACTTCGCTGTGGTCAAGCGGGCCACCCACCTCGTCACCAAGGCCAAGGTACTGGCGCCGTGGGAGCGGGAGGCTGGGGCGGCGCTGCCCGGGACCGTCCCCGGAGTGTGGCGGGGCCGGGAGAGGTCTGCGACCCTGGAGGCTGCGGGGTCGGGCGCCCCGAGCGGGCTCGGCGAGTTGCAGCGCGTTGGGGGCCGGGGCCGGGGCCGGGTAGCAGGCTGGCGGGGTGTGTGCGGAGTGAGAAGGTGAGCACGCCGGGGGCCTGAGGAGGGGCGACTCCGCAGCAAAAGGCGCAGGGGGCCCCGGGCCCCGGGACCCGCGGAGCCAGGCTTGGGGAGGGGGTCCTCAGGGCTGTGTGGAAAGTTGGAAGAAGGGGTGACTGGAAAGAAGGGGCTGAACTCTCAGGGGGCCGGGAGACTGAGAGCCAAGAAGACTCTGCAAGTAGCAATTAGGAAATCCTAAGGGAATGAGGGCAGGGGCATATGAAACGTGGACCAGGAGGTTAGGGGAAGACAAGGGTAAACTGGCGGACCTGAGCTTCTGAGGGGAACCTGGACGGTTGGAGCACGGACTGGGGGTGTGTGGCCCTGTAGGGTACTGGGAGGTCTGAGCAACCTGGGGGTGCCTTAAGACAGAGGTAGGAATCCGCATCTGATCATCTAAGACTGATAGATGGTGCCAGTAGGAGCCTGAGGAGAGACACTATTATTGGAGGAGGCAATGAAGAGAATGGGGAAATCAAGGGGGGAAATTGCCTTGCTTGTCCCCAGGAAGGGGCCCAGCGAACAGAGGCCCTGTGGGAGAAGTGGGGTTATGGTGGCACTAGGTAATCAGGGGTTAAACAATTTGGGAGAGCTGAGCGCTGGTTATTTTTGGTTGTTGGAGGTCAGGAATTGTGGGCTTTGTAGAACCCAGGTGGGCTTTCAGTGGTGGGGGTTAAGCTGAAGAGGATTACACATGGGGCCTTTTGGTTTCCAAGGGATTTGGGGAGCTGTAGTAGTGGAATTGGCCAAGGTCAATTAGGAAGCCATATATGTATACATATAAAATTCTTTTTTTGGAAGAAACATGGGTAGTACTTCCACGTAGCTTTCGTCCCTGGGATTTTGGAATCTAAGACATCAAAGGGAAATCTTTCAGTTTTGATGGAACCCACAAAGTCCATTTTTACTCCCCAATTTTCTCTTGGTCAGTATCTTCCTTGAATGAATACTTTTAATGTAGTCATTCATTACATTTGGAACTGCAGTTGGCCTTTCCCCTCAACCGGAGGGATGAAGAACCCTTACAGCTGCTGCTGCTGCCTACCAAAGCCACATCAATTCCCCTCACCTTCTCAGCCTGGCCTCTGGTTTATCATCACCTACCTTGTTTTTGCTTTTCTGGCAGGGGCTTGTTTTTAGAAACCAGTGACTTATCTAGGTCTTCTGTCCTGCCCACTTGCAACCTGAAGTTCCTTTCTGCCTCCCTTTTCTGTCAAAGCCTTCCAGGGGCCCTTCTTACCAGGGTGGCAGAGTGGGTGGCTGTGGAGGATTGATTGGTCAGTTTCACTTCCTCTGGAGGTCCCCCTGCTGCCTTTCTGTCAGTTGTTATCAGAGGGCCTCAAGTCTGCAGGTCAGAGCTGAAGGAGATACTGAAGTCTGGGGCTCCCTGACATCCTCAGACCCAGAGAGGGAGTTGACTGAGCCAAGATTCTGGTGTTATCTCCTCACTCCTGAGTGTTTCCAGTCCTGTTTACTATAAGCCAAATACATATTTACAAACAATATGCCTTGTTCCTTTTTGGTATTTCCTTTTTTTCCCCCTCCACTTCTCTTCAAATAGTCACATTGTGCTCCTGTGATTATTTTGCTTTAACTTATGTGAGATGGACTCTGAACTTAAAGGCTGCCTGGTTTATGATTTAAGGAATTTTGAATCTTCCAGCCTTTGGCTACACCAAAATATTGATTTAAAAAACTGTGACAGACAGGGTTGAATGTTTTTGTAAATGTAATTGCAAACAGTTGATTCTTGGCTTTATATATAAAAGAGACATTTCTGTCTTCAGTAGTCAGCAAAGCCAGTGCCTAATTATGGCTGGTCTACCCACTTTCTAATTTTCATATGTGTGTGTGTGTGTGTGTTTTCCATAGTTTTTCTCTAAGACCTTGGTATCCTTTAGGGCTGCAGCATTTTAAACGTTGGCTTGTTTACAAATGGGTGTCACTGTTTATGTTGGTTTTTATCTTTGATCATTTGTGGTGTGCAGTCATGCAGTTCCTGTGTATAGAAATACTCGGTCTTGAATGAGACTGAAACGGCTTGGACAATGAGTTGCATGTATGAAGGAACCACACTAGCATTCATTTGTGTTTCTGTAGCAGTGCGCAATTTCCTAGTTACAGTTATAAGTGCTCCATCTTTTGCTGCTTAAATTACTCTGATGACATGAGTGAAGCTTAATTCACAAGGAGTTGTCATGTGCTTTGGGTGAACCATGAGCATATTTTGGCCTGCTCCGTGCTTATCTGAATCCACTGTGGAAGGAGTTCTCAAATACTGACAGCTTAGATGTACCTAACAGCTGTTGACATACAGCATGATGGCCTATTAAGGCTATGGTTTGGTTATATAATGACAGAGAAGTCTGCATAGGTACTAGAAGTTGCAGAAGCTACTGCTTCGGTTCACTCAGGTAGATAGATTTTTCTTCCCATGCACTGCGGTGTTTATCTTAACTTCTGCAGTCAGGTCAGTTGGAACCAAAGAAAGTTGTTTTTTTCCTATCTCTTTCCAGAAGGTATCATTTGTTTTTCTGTCTTTTTGAGGTGTGTGATTCCTCCTTCCCCCTTTTCTTTTGTAGGTCACTGAATGGTCTGGGTTTTCTTATAACCATATGTATAATCAGGCAATTTAATTCAGATGATACTTGCATTGGCTTAAGGTGGTTAGATAACAGGTATTTTCTGTACATCAGAGAAATAATTATAATTCCCCCTTCTTACACCTATTACGCATTCCAAGGACTGAGAGGCTAAAGTTCATTTATTGTCTAGGCTACTGCAATCCATCCAGTAAGTGGTTAAGCTGGCTTTTTTCCAATTTCTAACTCTCAAACCTGGAGTATGACTGGAGTCTGAGTAAAATCAGTAGAAAAACGGAATTATTTTCCTATATAGTTGTTGGTTACTTTTGCAGCACAGTGTTCATGAGCTCAGTCTTCGTTCTGGCAGCACTGCAGTGCGTACAGCGTCACTGCAGAACAGTTAACAGGAGAGAATATTCATCTGTGACATAGTTTGGTCAGCAGCTCACCCTGTCCTACCTATCTTTGTCCTATCTGCTTTGATTTCCTTTTATTGGAAGAACCTTAACCTGAGATTCTCTGGCTCCCCCCGCCCCCCCGTGGGACATTATAAAGTATTAAAGAGATTAAAAAAGATTTTTTGCCTTCAAATTGCTTGTAGTCTGTTGCCTGTGTGTAATTACAACTTGACTAGTTGGGCCAATGGGGGCAAAGAGTAGAGATGTTTTATGTACATTTTTAATGTATGCATGACTATGAAAGCCTTTGTCAAATACTTTAAGACTGTGTGTGTGTGTGTGTGTGTGTGTGTGTGTGTGTGTATGTATGAAAGATGGCCTTTCCCTGGTTTGTGGTAAGAGCTTCAGCTTATGGGATAAGACTGCCAAGGTTTGTATCTTTTCTTGCTTAATATTTGGGTGATCTTGGGCCATGGGAAGTTATTTAACTTCTCATGCTCGGATGTTCTTATCTGTAAAATGGGATGGGAGTAACACTTACCTCACAGGTTTGGGTGTTGTGAAGATGAAATAAGATGATATAATGTGATGATATATGTAATGTGACTGTCGTCGTCATCATTGTCCTTAGGTGCTGTAGTCAGAAAGATGAGTAAAGAATAGTCCCTCTTTTTGAGCACAGTTCTTGACTGCATAGACCATTAGTTTTTTGTAGGTAGGTGCCATCCCGATGATACACTATCATGGTTGAAAAAAAAAAGTTTGCATTTCCTATGTGAAGGAGATGGGAAAAAAAGTAGTTTGCTACCATTTTAGGTGACACTTTGAGAGAGTTGGGTTTAATTCCTATGGGGTGAGGGCTGGCAAATCTTACGGAATTAGCATTTTTAAAGCATAAGTTTTCATTAGTTAAACTTTTTTTTTTTTTTTTTTTGAGACAGAGCCTCAAGCTGTCACCCTGGGTAGAGTGCTGTGGCATCACAGCTCACAACAACCTCCAACTCCTGGGTTTAAGCGATTCTCCTGCCTCTGCCTCCCAAGTAGCTGGGATTACAGGCACCTGCCACAACACCCTGCTAATTTTTTTGGTTGCAGCCGTCCTTGTTGTTTGGTGGGCCAAGCTGGATTCGAACCCGCCAGCTCAGGTGTATGTGGCTGGCACCTTAGACGCTTGAGCCACAGGCGCCGAGCCTCATTAGTTAAACTTTTTAAAATAAAAACATTTATGAGAGGTGTCTAATGAAAACTAACAATGGCTATTGCTTTGGGCTGCCTTGAATTTTCAGTGAGGTGGTGTTTTATTTTTTGGCCAGGGCCAGGTTTGAACCCGCCACCTGTGGTATATGGGGCCCGGCACCCTACTCCTTTGAGCCACAGGCGCCACCCTTTCAGTAATTTTTGTGTAAGCAATTTTTGTTGTGTTGATGGAATAGTTTGAGTTCAGTCTTTTCTCCAGAGATTCTCTTACCTTCTGTGGAGAATATGTAGAGATGTTCCTATGTGATACGTTTGCTGTTGTGTGTGGAATGTGTTACTTTAGAAGGCCAAAGTCAGGATTCTTAACTTTAGATATTACACTGTGAAAACATTTTGCCCCATAACCCATTCCAAATACTGACCAACCAGGAACATCTGTGTGTTGTGTGATTTAGTGCAAACTTGAGGAAAACAACTCAGTGAGCAAAAAGCATTATTTTCACCTTTAAGGAAGCGTTTAATGGAGCACATGAGATGATGCTTATGTCTATTAGAATGCTGAAAAGTTCATTGAAAGACTCATTGGTAAGTGAAAGAGAGAATTACGTTATAAAGAAAAGAAGATTTACATTAGATGCAATTTGAGGAAGATAGTCCCTAGACAATCTAGAAGTTACTGTTGGTAATGCACCTTCATTTTACACTTAAGACTGTATCTCCCAGATTTTTTCAAAAAATAGAAGTCATTTGTGCTGGTTTATAGTGCTCATAAAAAAAAATAGAAGTCATTTTTGAAATATGACCGTATGTTTATTTTGATATAGTTGTGATGGGGTTACAAAACTTTGTTGAAACTTAACAAAGAGCTAAGATTGATTGGAAATAGTCTCTCCAGAGTCAAAATACCAGTATTGCACTTTGAACATCAAAGAAGTTTATTTTAACATTTTGATTTTGCTGCCAGCTCCCTAGAAAGTCATAGATCTGGCCCAAGCCAGAGGTGCCCAGACTAGTTATTTTTGTGCCAGAAGTGCTGTTTTCATCTTCCAAGCATCAATCTGGCTAATGTTTTCTAGTTCATGGCATAAAAGAGAACAAAATGGATGCTTTGAAAAGAAAAAGATATGTGCTCTTCTCACCAGAGACTCTGTAATTGTAAAAAAAAAAAAAAAAAAAAAGCATTTAAGATATTTCTGCACAGAGATGAACCTTTCCCTTTTTCATTCATTTGTTCAACACGTATTTATTTGTTGCAGATTTTTTTTATCAGGTTACCATTTTAGGCTCTGGAGTACTCCAATGAATAAGAGAAATAAAATCACCTACCTTCCTGAAGCTAGCTTGTAACTTTATATAGTGGTGAATACTATGAAGAAAATAAATGCAATAGAGAATGTTTGGGGGAGGGATGCTGTTTCAGATAGGGTAGTCAAGGAAGGCCTTTCCAAGATCGTGACATTTGATCTGAGACCTGAATGATGAGAAAAAGCCAGCCTGGGAAGATTGGGAAGACAGACCATTCCATGTAGAAGGAATGGCAAGTGCAAAGACCTTGTAGCAGAAATGAGCTTGGTTTAGGGAGATTTGATGCAAAGTCATGACACCATGGTGCCTTAGTAAACAATGGGGAGGATGGCAAGGGATGAGGCCAGACAGTTAGGCAAGGGGGCAGATTGTCTAGGGCCTAGACTCTATGTCTTCTAGGCCATTTTATGGTATGAAACAGGAGTTATGAAACAGGGGGTTGACATTAGAGAGTATCAAAGCAGAGCACTGACATCTGATTTATGTTTTTAAAAACTTATGTTGTACCGGGTGCCGTGGCTCATGCCTGTAATCCCACCACTTGGGAGGCCGAGGCTGGTGGGTTGCCTGAGCTCATGGGTTCCAGACTAGCCTGAGCTAGGGCGAGACCCGAGTAGAGTGCTGTAGCGTCATAGCTCACAGCAACCTCAAACTCTTGGGCTCAAGTGATCCTCTTGCCTCAGCCTCCCAAGTAGCTGGGATTACAGGCACCCGCCACAACGCCCGGCTATTTTTTAAAGATGAAGTCTCGCTCTGGCTTAGGCTAGTTTTGAACCCGTGAGCTCAGGCAATCTACCTGCCTCAGCCTCTCAAGTGCTGGGATTACTGTGCTAGAATCTTGGGTTTTAAGGGCCTATTAAAGTTATTTAGACCAGTTATCCATTAGATTCATGGCTTTTTTTCTGAATTTCTTCCTCCACCCTTATTTTCCCAGAGCCTTACTGGTTGGGTAGCAGGAAGTAGCATCCAGGGAGAACCCTTCTCCTACTTATCTCTGCCCTGTCTCCTGTAATCTTAAAAAACATTGCCTTTGCCCTCTAAGCACTTGCTCTTTTATTAGAGAACTAAGATATACCTACCAATTAAAGTCTAAGATATTTATCCTCTCTAGTAAGACAAATCAAATGTGAGATGTCATGATAAGAGAAAGCATTTCCAAGTAGGGAGGAAGGCTGTATGTTACCTGTCTTGTGGTATTATGTCACTCTGTCACCACTGCCACATACCTGCAGTGCTGTATGTGTCCACTGCTTTGCCTTTAAATCTCCTACTCGGATACCCCTTGGTGCCCCTTGGCATGACTGAAATACAGTATCAAGGAAGTAAAAAGGGAAACAAGTAAGTCCAGATTTAGTGACCGTAAAAATAGTTTGCCTTATATAGTTTTCTTGTGTTGCTGTATCTAGCTAACTCCCAGGGAATATGGGTATTTACCCTTTTGTTCTGTTGGGCTGCTCTGGTCTACCTTTGAAGCAACCTTTCTTTTTTCTTTGTTTATTTTATTATTTTTCTGAGACAGACTCACTTTTGTCACCCTTGGTAGAGTGTTGTGTTACCATATCTCATAGCAACCTCAAATTCTTGGGTTCAAGCGATTCTCCTGCCTCCCAGAGTGGGGCCTATCTCCTGCCACAACGCCTGGGTATTTTTAGAGATGGGGTCTGACTCTTGCTCAGGCTGGTCTTGAACCTGTGAGCTCAGGCAATCCACCTGCCCCAGCCTCCCAGAGTGCTAGGATTACAGGCGTGAACCACAGCGCCTAGCCTGAAAGTACTTTCCTTAGGTTCCTCACATTACCAGTTTCAGGGATGGTCCCATCCTATAACTCATTAAGAGAACTGGTCACCAAGATGACATATCTTGATGACAAAGGTGAAGATGAAGAGAACTACTTATCTAGGGTCCTCTTAATTTGGTTCTAGTTTCTGGTCTGAGCTATACATGTTCCCTAAGTAAATGATCTCACCTATCAAGTAAGTCCCTGGCTGCTCCTAGGATAGTCATATTGTTTTGTGGATGACTGATAACATCCAGAGGATAAAAATTATATACATTCCTCATGGGCTTTTGTCTTAATGTAATAAATCATTGGTAAATATGTGGCCAAGGTAGTGTCTTTGAGAAGCCTCAGTGGTCTTGGCTGAATTACCTTCTTTGAATCTGTTTAGAATAGAATTCCAGACGCTAGTACGAAACTATTGGATGAGCCATTATGGAGTTATGTAAGGAACATATTTCTGTTCAGCAGGTGTATGATCCATGGTAGACAAGGAGTTTCTGGCCACTCGTTTCATCTTAGAATTAGGCTCTTCAAAGATGGGAATCAGATTTTGAATACTTAGCCACATTTCCCAGAAATTGAGATGGAATGAGAAGTAAACCTCTTGCCTGTTTAGGCTTGTCTGTGCAGGATGGGCTCAGTTGGATACTTTTGGCCAGTTATTTTAAACTAAATTTAGGTTTTCATTGAAAAGTTCTGAAAAATTATCAACTCCAGCACATATTTACCAGTATTATTTACTTCTCATAGCTTCCCTGAGAAGAATTGTCTGTGAAAATTGAGGTTAGTTACCTATGTTTCTTTCTTTCTTTCTTTTTTTTTTGGGGGGGGGGAGAGTTTCATTTTGTTGCCCTCGGTAGAGTGCCATGGTGTCATAATTCATAGCAACCTCAAACTCTTGGGCTCAAATGATTCTCTTGCCTCAGCCTCCCAAGTAGCTGGGACTACAGGTGCTGCTACAACATCTGGCTATTTTTAGAGATGGTTTGCACTCTTGTTCAGACTGCTCTTGAACCTGTGAGGTCAGGGCAATCCATTGCTGTGGCTGCCCAGAGTGCTAGGATTACAGGTGTGAGCCACTGTGCCCACCCTAAGTTACCTATATTTCTTGAGACTGAATTTTTTGGGGAAGAAATTTTTCATTCATTTATTCTACCCAATAAACTTAAAGTAATTATTTATTAAATATATAAATGGATGGTGGCGCCTGTGGCTCGGTGAGTAAGGTGTCAACTCCATATACCGAGGTTGGTGGGTTCAAACCCAGCCCCGGCCAAACTGCAACTAAAAATAGCTGGGCATTGTGGTAGGTGCCTGTAGTCCCAGCTACTCATGAGGCTGAGGCAAGAGAATCGCCTAAGCCCAAGAGCTGGAGGTTGCCGTGAGCTGTGACGCCACAGCACTCTACCGAGGGCGACAAAATGAGACTCTGTCTCTAAAAAAAAAAAAAAAAAATATATATATATATATAAAAATGGATGGACTGGGTGTGGTGGGTAATGCCTGTAATCCTAGCACTCTGGGAAGCTGAGGTCGGTGGATCGCTTGAGCTCAGGAGTTCAAGACTAGCCTGAGCAAGAGTAAGATCTCATTTCTACCAAAAAATAGAAAAGGTAGCTGGGCATGGTGGTGGACACCTATAGTCCCAGCTACTTGAGAGGCTGAGGCAAGAGGATTATTTGAGCCCAGGTGTCTGAGGTTGTTGCGGGCTGTGATGCCACAGTACTCTAGACGGGGGCAATGGAGTGATTCTCTGCCTCAAAAAAAAAAAAAATTATCTATCTATATATATGTACATATATAAAAAAGAGATGGTATGTGGCACAAATTTTTTTGGGGGGGTTGCCAAATGATCAATTTGACAATTATTTGAATTATTGAAATATTTTCCTTTGTACCTTCTTACTAGCTGGGCATTTTACTGCATCACTGTTGATGTCATCTAAGATGTCATGAGGGTGGAGGTTATCCACATTGCAGCCCACAGACTGGGAGTCCCCAGGATCTCTTTAATAGTTCCAGAGAGTTCTCTGATGAATGATCAGTGCTGCATCTGTCTGGCAGTGTATTTCATCAAAAGTGATGTTTCCCTTGTGTTTGATGTTCTTCTGTTTCTTTCTGTCTCTTGATGGTTCCTTGAGGGCTTTGATGATCAAGGCAGAGGCAGAAGGTACCACTACAATCTGGGCCTTTCTATTCTGAATAATCAGCTTCACTGTAATCTTCAAACCCTTAACACTCACTGGTTGCCATGGCGATGTCATCACCAACCTTTTTTGGAGATAGACCCAGGGGGCTGGCTGATCTTGGGGGCCAGGGCAGGTGTGGGACCAACTCACTACTGTACACCTCAGGTACATAACTCTGAAAAAAAAAATTTTTTTTTTTGAGGCAGAGTCTCACTTTGTTGACTTCGGTAGAGTGCCATTGCATCATAGCTCATGGCAACCTTAATCTCTTGGGCTCAAGTGATTCTCTTGCCTCAGCCTCCCAAGTAGCTGGGACTACAGGTGCCTGCTATAACGCCCAGCTATTTTTAGAGACAAGATCTTGCTCTGGCTCAGGCTTGTCTCGAACCTGTGAGCTCAGGTGATACACCCGCCTTGGCCTCCCAGAGTGCTAGGATTATAGGTGGGAGCCACCGATCCCGGCCAACTTTGAACTTTTTCGGGTAGAACATAAGGTGCATGGCCGACGAACCCAGATTGGGGATTGGTGAAGAAAGTTGTACCTTGTTCTTCTCTGGGCCAAAAACTGAAAGCTGGTGCAAAATTGAAAAAGTACAAAGGAGTATCAGTGAAATTAAGTCTTCCTGCCTCCCTAATACCTCAGCCACATTTTCTTAATCTTGTTTCATAATTATTTATTAAAGGGTTCCTTCCAAGTGCTAGATGCTGTTTACTTTCTGATAGTGCTTAGATGTACTTGAAATTTCTAAAAATCATTTTACTTGCAAAGAAAATATCTAACTTCTATTGCTAGTTAGGATGGCACAGTGATAGTTTCTTCTTCTTCTTCTTCTTCTTATTTATTTATTTATTTATTTATTTTTTTGAGTTAAGTCTCACTCTGTTGCCCTGGGGTTGAGTGCCGTGGTGTCATCATAGCTCATAGCAACCTCAAACTCCTGGACTCAAGTGATCCTCTTGCCTTAGCTTCCCAAGTAGCTGGGACTATAGGGGCCCGCCACGACACCCAGCTTGATTTTCTATTTTAATAGAGATAGGGTCTTGCTGTTGCTCAGGCTGCTCTAAATTCCTGAGCTCAAGCAATCGGGCTCCCAGAGTGCTAGGATTATAGGATAATTTCGTGTAAATTATATGAGGTCATGGATTTTAATCTCTTGTTTACTCCTATATGCATTCCTAGTGCTTAATACAGTGTCTGTAAATATTTCTTGGGTAAATAAATCTAAGGATTAAAAAAAAGAGCTGACTCTCTCTCTCTCTCTCTCTCTCTCTCTCTCTCTCTCTCTCTCTCTCTATATATATATATATATATATATATTTTTTTTTTTTTTTTTTTTATAAATTTTATTATTTTAAAAAACAAAAAAAAAAAAAAAGTTGTGATAATAAAACAAT
>CAUYPK010081518.1:0-12395 GCA_963574355.1 Loris lydekkerianus
ATATTGTTATTAAATCATAGCTGTGTACATTAATGCAATCATGGGGCATCATATACTGGATTTATAAACAGTTTGACACATTTTCATCACACTGGTTAACATAGCCTTCCTGGCATTTTCTTAGTTATTGCGTTAAGACATCTATATTCTACATTTACAAAGTTTCACATATACCCTTGTAAGATACACCATAGGTGTAATCCCACCAATCTCCCTCCCTCTGCCCATTCTCCCCACTCCCCCCATCCCTCCCCTCCCTCTCTCTCTTCCCCATATGCTTAGGTTATAAATGGGTTATAGCTTTCATATGAAAGCCATAAATTACCTTCATAGTAGGCCTGAGTATATTGGATACTTTTTCTTCCATTCTTGAGATACTTTACTACGAAGAATATGTTCTAGCCCCATCCATGTAAACATGAAAGGTAAAGTCTCCATCTTTCTTTAAGGCTGCATAGTGTTCTATGGTGTACATGTACCACAATTTATTAATCCATTTGTGGATCGATGGGCACTTGGGGTTTTTCTATGACTTGGCAATTATGAACTGGGCTACAATAAATATTTTGGTACAAAAAATAATAATAAATAAAATAAAATAAAATAAAATAAAAATTACCCCCAAACTCAGTAGTTTAAGATAAGGATTTAACTCATTATTTCTAGAGTTAGGTATTGAAGCATGGTTCATCTGGATCCTCTGGCTCAGGGCCTCTCACAAAATTGTAAACAGGGGGCCAGGACTGCAGCTATCTCCAGACTTAGGTGACAACTAGCAAAGGCCACAGGCCCATGAGTGCTACTGCAGAGGACTTGACATAGAGTCGGGAAGAGTTGAAGATGCTTTCTGAGAAAGTGGGATCCAGATCATGAAGGTGAACACTTATATGTCATGCTAACAGGCCTGGGTGTTATACAAACAGCTGCATTCAAAACGTGATCACATGATCAGTTTACAAGATCAGCAAGTTTATCCTGAATGTCTAAGAATGTCTGAGGTGAATCCATTGGGTTGAATCATAGTAATACAAAAGGCAGCAAAGTTAATTAAAACAAGAGATGAGGTCCTACTTTTCTTCTTTTATTTTTCCATTCAATAAATATTTATTTCATGTCTCTCTTTTAAGAGTGTTCTAAATATTTAAAAAATTAGTGGAAACTAGTTTTAAATATAAGGTATTTTAGACCACAGTTAATTGTGCATATGTTTTAAAAAGGTACGTTTGGAAAGACCTTTAAAGCAAAGACATGTCCAGGTCATCAATGACAAAGAGACAGGATGACTGAGCTGAAAGAGACAAAATGATAGTAATGGAAAAACTGGGAAAACCACACAAAATCTAGAGTGTACTCACTTGTACTATCCCAGCGATAATGTTCTAATGTTAATAAATGTACTACGGTAATGTAAAATTTTAACATTCCAGTAAGCTAGGCGAAAAATATACAGAAAAATCTCTATCATTTTTGTAACTCTTCTGTAAATCTAAATTCATCTGAAAACAAAGTGCCTTAAAAATAAAAAAGAAAAAGCAGCAGGAAAATAACATATAACACTTAGATACACAGCTGAGGATTCCAGGAGAAACTTAGATGTGACTGCTGTAAGAAATCACTGGTCTTGTTGTACTGAGAAAAACAAGTTAAAACCCAGCTCTGTGGGTGGTAGATGTTGCAAATACTGCCAGACTCCTGGCTGTGGTGTTCAGCTAGGAAACAGCTCACCACATTCTCAAGAGGTTTCATGCTGATAAAAATAAATCAGGAAAAGGCCCTTTGGGAAAAATCTGATATTCTTTATTAATCTGGTATGATTTTTAAGATTTTTATCCAGGAATCCATAGTTCATACTTACAAGGACAGCAGAGCTTTAATACATGACCAGTTAAGTATATGCACAAAGAGAGGGTTTGTGGTGCGGTTTGGTCCATATGTTCCAAAATAATTCCTCCAACTCACCTGTCCCCTAACTGGGAATTTTTAATTGGGTTTTCTGAAAGAGGTTAATTCTGTCTAGTTATCAGTATGGTGAAATTAACCTGGTACATAGGGTTTGCTCAGTAATTGTAACTGTTCTCTAATTGTCTTGTTCTGGCTGTTAAATACTTTCCCAGAAATAGGGTTAGATCCAGAACCAGGGTCTAATCCATCTACGGCTAATCTTCAGCCATAGATGGGAAGAAATTAAAGTGATGAGTGGACTCTAGGACATTCTGGAAATATGCACAGGAATGGAAATATGCAGTTGGAAACCAATATGGTATTTTCATGAAATAATCTAAACCAATCCTCCCCCTTCCCCCTCAGTAACATTATATGATCCAGGATGGACAAACAATGGGAAATAAAACAAAAAGGACCAAATTATTTACAACTTGGGGAAGACTGCTTCTTGGGTTTCTAACAAAGGGACAGTAACAATAGTAAAAGAACAGATCTTATTTTCACTTCTAGCAACCCTGCATTAGCATAACTGCTGGCAAAAGCCGGATTAGTAATTCATCATTCAAATAAATCGCTATCCAAATAATTGAGCATTCTCTATGTGCAGCAAATCATCACAGCACAGACAGGACGTGTTTTCAGGGAAGAAGGAAATGGTATCTGAGTATTCATTTTATTTTCCAGTGTTTGAAGGATTAATAACTTATTAGAAATTGAGAGATTAAAAAAGTAACAGCATAGGATTCTCTATATGAGATGGGATGAAAATCCTGTCACCACCCCCACCCCCCTTTGTTGCCTTCCTTTTTGCTTCACCCTTAAATTCTCGCTAAATCTGCAAGACACAATCAATAGCAGGAGGGAGGGAGAGAGACTGCTTAACAGTAGTTTAGGGAAGTTACTAAGACTTAACAATAGTTTAGGGGTCGGTAAAATAGATAAAAAGATTAATAAATGATAAACGGTAGAAAGCATTAGACATTAAGTGTAGTATAAGTGTGTAAGAAATCATAATAAACTGTTCACTGTTTAATGAAGTGTTAAAGGAGACAGAAGGAAAAAGGGGGGGAAGCAGAGGTAGTGGTGCTGAGAAGTCTGAGCTGCAGAAACTGGTCCGCACTTCCCCAATTTGCCCTCTGCAACCCCCACTACCCTGAGAGGCCCAACCAGACATGGTGGCTAGAAAGATATTGTTGGAAGGAATGACGGAAACCAATGTGACTGGATGTCCGTGATTATTTTTATTTGTATACCCTGTAAGCATTTAAACAGTACCTGCCTCAGCAATTTTCTAATCACGCAACTCACCCAAGATTGCATCAGCCCACATTATATAAACTAACTCTACTGGTAGTCTGGGCTGCTCTGCATATTGGGTGAACAGCCGTCCATCCGATCTTTAGTAAAGACTTCCTAATTGGCACTCTATTAATTGACTTTGGATCTTGATATCGCACATCTGTCCTATAACATGTAGTCTTAAGAAGCAGTCCTCAAACTTCAGCATGTGTCAGAGTCACCTGGATGTGCGGTTTCAGGGGCCAGGGGGATAAGGAACAGGCAGACTGAAAATTGACATTTCTAATATGTTCCCATGATGTTCATATTGCTGGTTTGAGAATCACATTTTGATAAATGCTAGCGTGAGAAAAGATTCCTTGGTCACTTTTGCCTGAGAAAAAAATTTATGCTAAGAATTATGTCTAATTGTCTCTTAATACTCAAGAGAAAATCTGACAGGCCACTATCTTCCATCCACACTCTTAGCAGTCCACTCCCTAAAAAACTGAAAATATTTCTTATCATTAAAACATCATGTTACTCAACAAGGCTAAGGAAAGGAGTGAGAAACACGGAACATTTTTCCATTTGATTATTTTAATATGCTAGGCATGTCATAAGATAAAGTAGTCAACATCAAAGAAGTAAAGGGGAAAAAAAATCATTCATTTCATTCAATTGCCTTGCCTCATGTAACCCTGACTTGAATTAGAATTAAAAATTGGTTTCACATGTAATTTAGACCATTAAAGTGATGGTTTTTTTTAATTTTATAGATAATAATTCAAGAATATTTTTATATAAGTAACCCAATGAACAATTTAATAATGCCATTGGTGAAATATTGTTATGTTCACGTAACATTAAAAAAAAAAAAAAGAGCAACTTTGAGCCATGCTATGCAACCAGTCTACAAATGTACTCTTGTCAGAACCCTGAGACAGTGAAGTAAAATATTTGGTCTGTCATTTGAAATTTCTTTATAAACTTTAGAACTGTTAAACATAAAACATTCCTACTCTACTTAAAAATTCCTGATTGTTCTCTGGCTATAGCAATACATAACCACTAAAACCAGTTACAAATGAGTTCTAATCTAACAATGCAACACATTTCAGTAAGCAGACCTGAACAAAAAAATCAGTCAATGAATAGTCCATGATAATAACAATACTTCCTCACTGTGTATGGTACAACTTTTGGGGGCAGGACACAATTATAAGAGGGATTTTACCTAACAAATTCAATCAGTGTAAACATTCTTTGTACCCTCAGTGAATCTCAAACAATAAAAAATAAAAATACTTTCATCACTGAGGGTCAACTGATATTTATATACTTTCTTCTTCCAAAATCTGCCAATTCTTGTACTCCATGTTTCCTAAACCCTATGTAAGTTCTGCCCTCTCTTCTCAAAGAGACTGTGCTTTACATAAAAACCTTGCCCTACTAAGCAATAAATTCAAAGAGCAAAAGATTCAGCATTTTCTTTGTTTCTAAGACTACCTTTAATAATGCACATATGGAGTGATGCTTGTGGCTCAGTGAGTAGGACACCAGCTCCATATAGTGAGGGTGGCAGGTTCGAACCCAGCCTCTGCCAGACTGCAACAAGAAAATAGCCAGGTGTTGTGTCAGGCACCTATAGTCCTAGCTATTTGGGAGGCTGAGGCAAGAGAATTGCCTAAGCCCAAGAGCTGGAGGTTGCAGTGAGCTGTGATGCTGTGTACCTCTACCAAGGGTGACAAAGTGAGACTGTCTCAATTAAAAAAAAAAAAAAAAAAAAAAAAGATAAAAAACAAAGAAAAAAATGCACATACAGGATTATCAATAGTCTGGGGCCAATTATTCTTCCTAATTGCCACTTTGGAAAACATAATCACCTCACAGGCAATAGGATGTGTACCAGAAGATTGGCAGGAAGAAAAACGATTTTGTCCCCAGAGGACATTTGGCAAAGTCCAGAAGCATTTTTTATTGTCGTGACTGAGGAGAAAGGAGAGATGTTGGCATCCAGTGGAAAGAGGCCAGGAATGCTGCCAAACAGCTTACAATGTAAGGACAGCCACTCCACAATGAAAAATCAACTGGCTCCAAACGTCAAAGGTGCCACTTAAAGCAATAGATTGTAAAGAAGAATATAGCAAGGCTTGAATAATGTTGTTATAATATCGAAAAAATAATAATTCCCAGCTGGGGCCTCTGTCTGGAGTTAACACATTCTCTCCACATCTACATGGGTTTTCTAAGGGTACTCCTGTTAGGTTGACTGGTGTGTCTAAATGCCCCCCATCTGAGTGAGCGCGGGAGATGTGAGTGTGTGAGCGCACCTGCTATGGTGTCCTGGCCAGGGCTGGTTTCTGCCTTGTGCTCCAAGCTGCCAGGATAAGCTCCAGGCAACCTTGACCTTGAACTGGAATAAATGGATAAATGTTTATCTTAAATTTTTTTTATTAATCTATTTTAAATATATGCATAGCTCATTTTCATTGGGGTGTTTAATATTAAAAGCTTGGGTCATTTAAGCATTTGGTGATGTTTTTGTGACCCAAAATATGCTATGGGAACTTTTGTTTATATCAATTATATCATTATACATCATTTTTCTTAAAGCCACCATTTCTAAGAGCCCATTAATGACATTAAGAGAGGTTTTACTGTACAAGGAAATTAGGCTTTTTAAAAATGGAGGCCAGGGAAGATTTGAATCAGTTTCTTACCTCCTCACTAACCAATCTATATTTTCATTGAATTTTAAATACGTTAGTTCTTCCACAAAATTTCATCAAAATACTCTTAACAGTAGAAGGAAAGACATTTTTAAATTCTCAAGAGAGGAATATTTTTCTTCATCCCATTCACCAGTTACTCTTTTGGCCAAAAGACAACAATATTACACCTTGGTTGCTCAATCAAATCTCAAGAATTTGCTCCTTGTAGCCTTACAAGCCCATTTTCTGTAATGCACTCCCACCATTCATTAAAGCACTCCCACTTGATCGCAAATTAATACAGTCTCTTTGGAAAGAAGTATGGAGAATCCTCAAAGAACTAAAAATGATATTTCATTACTAGGTATCTACCCAGAAGCAAAAAAATAATTTTAACATAAGGGCAAATGCACCAGAATGTTTTTTGCAGCTCAATTCACAATTGCCAAGATGTGGAATCAACCCAAGTGCCCATCTATACATGAATGAGTTAATAAACTATGGTATATGTTTACCATGGAATATTAGTCAGCTATAAAAAATATGGAGACTTTACCTTTGTGTACTATCCTGGATGGAATTGGAGAACATTCTACTTAATAAAGTTTCACAAGATGGAAACCAAGAATCCAATGTACTCAATACTAATATGAAACCAGTAGATGAACTAATATATACCCACACAAGAGAAAAACACAATTAAACTCAAGTGGGGTTTGGGGGAGGTAGGAGGAGGATTGAGGTGCTCTCACCTAACAGCCACAATATATTGTTGTGGGACACAACTACAACTTGGACTCTACCTAATAAATCCAAACAATGTAACCTAAAAAAAAAAAGATAAAGGACCTCCCACTTCTTTAGATTAAGTTATCCAGTGCCCTTTCCCCACCTCTTTAGCCTCTTGATGTTTCTGGAGCTGAAAGTTTAAAGAACTTGTCTCTGCTCACCAATTCCTTCCCTCCTTCTCATTTTTTTTCATTGCAACCAGGCTTCTATTCTATTCACTTTCACTTTCTCAATTTCTCTTAATGTCACTCAGGCCACAGTGATTCCCACATATAGCAGCAATTTATCAGAATTCTTTCACTTCAAACTTTTTGCTGTACATCACTGTAGAGTAGGCTCTTCCTTTCACCTCTATAATTCATTGCATAGTCCACTTTGACACTGAACTTTCTTCACTCTCTGATATTTCTGTCTTCCCTGCCCCTCTTCTCACTGTAACCCTGGGTAGAGTGCTGTGGTGATACAGCTCACAGCAACTTCAAACTCCTGGACTTAAGCGATTCTCTTGCCTCAGCCTTCCCATATATAGGAGCATCCATATCTCAAATCTACATTTCCAGCCCCAATGTTTATCTCTATTACCTTATATTTAGTTTGGTAAAATATATGGTTGATTGGTCATCCATATGTAAGCTCTCGCCTGACTCCCTTACTGAAGTTAACAGACACTGTTGGTAGAAGGGTAATTTAGTGTTTCCCCTTTAGAAAAAAGTTTTCAGTACCTAAAAAGCTGAACATACACCTATGTTATGTTATGACTCAAGATTTCACTTTCAGGCACATACCCAATAGAAGTGTTAGAATATACACACCAGCACTAGTCATTATAGCAAAAAATGAGCAAAAGCCCCAAATGTCTATAAATAGAAGAGGAGACAGGTAAGTCTGCAATCTATTCCCCCCATTGAATACTATATAGTGTCCAAAAGCAGCACTACTACAGGCATCAACCTAGAAGCATCTCACAGACAAAATATTGAGCAAAAGATGTAAACATAGCAGTTATAGGTAGTATGATTTCATTCATGTAAAACCCCCCAAAAGGCAAATCAAATTCTTGGTGATGAAAGTCAGAGTAGCAATTACCTTTGGGGGGAAAATGAGTGTTATTCTGAGTGATGCTTGTAATGTTCAATATTGCAATCTGTAGTGATTATGTAGGTGGGTCCACTCTATAAAATTCCATCAAGCTACACTTAGGATTTGTTTACCCATTGTGTATTATATTTTAATTAAACATTTAACTTAAAAAATTACTGGATCACAGGTAGGCACATTGGTTCACACGTGTATCTTAGCACTTTGGGAGGCCAAAGTGGAAGGATCACATAAGGCCAGAGGTTTGAGACCAGCCTGAGCAACGCTGACACCACATCTCCACAAAAAATAAAAAGTCATCTAGGCATGGTGGCACACTGCTGTAGTCCCAGCTACCCAGGAAGCTGGCGCAGAAGGACTCACTTAAGCCCAGGAGTTTAGGTTGCTGTGTCACTATGTTTTAGCCCCAGCAACAGACAGAGACTGTCTCAAAAAAAAAAAGTTTTTGTTTTTTTTTTGTTTGTTTGTTTTTTACTTATTACTCATATATATGCATTGAAAACTGAAACTGGACTCAATCCTTTCACCGTTGATAAAATTGACTCTCCCTGGATAAAATATTTAAATTTAAGACAGGAAACAATAAAAATTCTAGAAGACAGTGTGAGGAAAATGTTTGACAAAATTATCTGTTAAAAGACTTTTTGAAGATGATCCCCTCAACAATTTCAGTAACACCAAAAATAAATAAATGGGACTCGATCAAGCTAAAAAGCTTCTCCACAGCAAAGGGCACCACTACTAAAGCAAACAGCCTTTGGAATCGGAGAAGATTTTTGCATGTTATGAATTTGACAAAGGGCTGATAACTAGAATATACAGAGAACTCAAATTAATCAACAAGAAAAGAGCAAACAACCCCATTTATGAGTAGGCAAGAGACTTGAACAGAAACATCTCCGAAGATGACAGACAAACGGCCAACAAACACGTAAAAAATGCTCATCATCCCTAATCACCAAAGAAATGCAAATCTAAACCACTCTGAGATCTCACCTAATGCCAGTGAGATTTGCTCACATCACAAAGTCTCAAATCTGCAGATGCTGGTATGAATGTGGAGAGAAGGGAAAACTTTAACACTGGTAGTGTAATTGCAAACTAATACAACCTTTATGGAAAGAAGTATGAAGAATTCCTAAAGAGCTAATTGTCTACCTTCCACTTGATCCCACAATCCCATTACTTGGTACTACCCAGAAGAACAAAAATCATTTTACCACAAGGACATTTGTAGCAGAATATTTATTGTAGCTCAGTTCACAATCACCAAGTCATAGAAGCAACCCAAATGCTCATCAACCCATGAATGGATTAACCAATAAGAAAAGATGGAGACTTTACATCTTTTATATTTACCTAGATGGAATTGAAACACATTCTTAGTAAAGTATCTCAAGAATGGAAAACAAAATCCAATGTACTCTATACTTACATGAAACCAATATATGAACAACTACTATGAAACACAAATGTAGTCTAGCAAAGGGGAGGGGAGAGGAGGGAGAGGGAAGAGGGAGGGCAATTGGCAGGAGGATCTCATTCAAATGTGCACAATATGAGAGTGTTCAGCACCCCCCCTGGGTGAAGGCTCAACTACAACTTGAACTTTACCTTAGAATTGAAAACAATGTAACCTCAACATTTGTACCCTCATATTAATCTGAAATTTTAAAAACAATACCAGGACATACCCTTACATAATTTAAACATACATGTGTGGTCCCGTGCTCTTTTGCAAACAACCAAATCACAACTTTCTAATAACAGAAGTCTTCTTATTACTTAGGCTATGAGATTCATTTGCCCCTCTAGAAGAATGACTCCCTCGACACATAACTGTCACATGATTGTCAGTCTCACTGAATAACTTTATAGTGGAAAAGTCATAATTATTCATATTTAAGATGATTTCAGTAGTAGGGACCCTGCAAATATTAGTGATATGGTCCATGTCACGTTCCTTGTGGTTACTCATATTCTTCATGAGGAAGTTTGAAAGTGACTTTATATAAGTCATAAGAAAACTTTTATGATATTTCTGAAAACTCCTCCTGACCTTTTTCAGTGGCACTGTCTTTTGATGTGACTTTTCAATTTTTTAATAGAAACCCCTTAATTTTTGAAACTATAAAGTTATACTGACTTTCACCTTCATCAAGCTACACTTATGATTTGTTTATCCATTGCATGTACAAAGTAAATATGAAATAAATGCAACAATTTCACTAAAATATATTTGGTTTATGATTAAGTATTATTGTTTGAATCTATTTTTAACAATTAAGTGATTTTCTTCCATATATGGGGACAAAATGTAAACAAGGTCAACTTTACAGAAAGTCCAACCTACTTTTGAACTTGGATTGATAAGATTTTAAATTAAAGACTTTTATGTAATTAAGGTTAAAAATAGAACATTTTCATAAAGAAATGAATTTAAACATTTCTATGGCTCTTCCGATAAATACTGGCAAAATAGTCTCTTATTTCAGCATTTATTATCTGAACAGCCTTCTAATATTAGTCTAACTTTTCACTCTTTTCCTTTCAAAATTCTTCATTTTTTATGTGATAATTTATCACCTTCAGACTGTAATCTCAATGACTGACATTTTATCAAAAGTTGGAAATTCATTATTAATAAGTCTCTGAAGAAAGAAGTCAGCAAAAACAGAAACATTGTAAATCTAATGCTAAATTACTTAATAGCTTAATAAGCAGCCTATACATCAGATTGGGGCACTAAAATCATGTTTGTTTGTTTGTTTGTTTGTTTTTTCTTTTAGAGACAGAGTCTCACTTTGTCACACTTGGTACAGTGCCGTGGCATCACAGCTCACAGAAATCTCCAGCTCTTGGGCTTAAGCGATTCTCTTGCCTCAGCCTCCCAAGTAGCTGAGATTACAGGCGCCCGCCACAGTGCCTAGCTATTTTTTGTTATTGTTGTTGTTGCAGTTTGGCCAGGGGCTGACATGAACCCACCACCCTCGATATATGGCACCTGCGCCCTACTCACTGAGCCACAGGTACCGCCTACTAAAAACATGTTTGAAAGAGCTTTGTATTTGTTTTCAAAAAGTGGTTAATGCATCATGAAAAAAATATCAGAACTTCTTCGGGTATTCTCAAATTTTAAGTTTGGTTTTCTCTCTCTTTTTTTTTTTAATTTAAACACATTTGGGTGGGAACATCATCATTTTTACCCTTCACTATTTAAGCCCCCCAAAAGAGGGCTTACTCAGAAGCTTTTTTATATTTCCTGAGAGCAGGTGTTTGGGTATCCTTGCAACACAACTGGAGAAGAAAAGCTATGAATAAAAACTTTGCAACAAGGAAAATGCAAATCTGGACATGACTATTGCAGTCTCTGTGCAGCAATTATCTCTAAATGAAAGAACATCACAGAGATGGAGAAATAGCTATAACACAGTGCCCCTTCCTCGCTTGGAATTTACCTCTGCAGTCAATGAGTACACTTGGTTTGCAAATTCTTCTCTAAAATTTTTAGTCACTTCCCAGTATGTTTACATTAATGTCTTTACTACAACTTAAAAATATGCTGGCAATAAGGAGTACATTATTAAAACCACACAAAAGCAACAAAAATCAAGTTCAAACTACTCACAGGTCTCCATTTTCTAACAGAAATGTCAATCCTTCAGCCTTGTCCTGTTTTGCATAACACATTGCCATTGATAAGGTGTGAGGATTCCAAAGACCCTGGATATAGCACCTTCCAATCCTGGGTGTGCAATAGAATCACCTGGAGAATTTAAGTAAAAAATGGCCATTAGCCTACCTGTAGAATCTGCATTCATTGACCTGGGAGGGACCTGTGGCAATAGAGTCCTCCTAAAGCTTCCCAGGTGTACTAACCTGTATTAGGGCCAAGAAGCCCTGCTCTAAACATAAAATATACTCAAAGAAAATAAGACATCCTAAATTCTTAATTTCTCTAACATCAGTTGTTACTTTTTACATAAGAAACAAGGTTTAGCTGCTAAAATCATAGCAGCAAAAATAATATGTTATTCTTAATTTTTTTTGCAGACTTTTTTGCCAACTGACATGTTAAATGACCTGGACCACGTTCACCTGCAATGACAAGAATCCAAAGACAGACTCAACTAGCTGGAAGAATTGCAGCACCTCCAAAATTCCTCAGCTGACTTACAGAGAGATGATTCCCCCTATTTGTTCTATTAGGTTGTTTCAAAAGTTTTGTCCGTTTTAATGGCATGTGTTTTTGTAGCTCCATATCTCAATAAATATTTATTCTACTATGTCATGGTATATACTTATCGATGGAGAATTTTGTACTCTATACATTGTTGCTGTTCATTTTTTTCTACTTTTAATTTTTTTTATTCTTTTCAGCCTATTACTATATGATGTCATTAAGTGATTTTAGGCCAATTTTTCTCTACGAATTCAAATTGAACCAAAGTGCTGCCGAAACAGCCCGAAAAATTAACCAGGCATTTGGCAATGATAGTGTTAATGAACGCACTGTTCGACGTTGGTTTGCGAAATTTCATTCCGGAAATTTTAGCCTCGAAGATGAGCCCC
>CAUYPK010081519.1:0-73805 GCA_963574355.1 Loris lydekkerianus
AAGAAAATTGACCAATACTTGGAAGCACATCACCTTCCAAGACCTAGCCAGAATCAAGTGAAAATTTTGAATAGGTCAATATCAAGTTCTGAAATAGCATCAAACATACAAAACTTCCCCCAAAAGGAAAAGCCCGGGACCAGATGGTTTCACATCAGAATTCTACCAAACCTTTAAAGATAAATTAGTACCTATATTACTCAACCTGTTCCAAAGTATAGAAAAAGAAGGAATACTACCTAACACATTGTATGAAGCACACATCACCCTGATCCTTAAACCAGGAAAAGACATAACAAGAAAAGAAAATTATAGACCAATATCACTAATGAATATAGACACAAAAATATTTAACAAGATCCTAACAAACAGAATCCAGCAACACATCAAACAAATTATACATCATGACCAAGTCAGTTTTATCCCAGGGTCTCAAGGCTGTTTCAATATACGTAAATCTATACACATAATTCAGCACATAGACAAATTAAAAAGCAAAGACCACATTATTCTCTCAATTGATGCAGAAAAAGCTTTTGATAATATCCAGCATTCCTTCATGAGTAGAACACTTAAGAAAATTGGTATAGAAGGGTCATTTCTTAAACTGATAGAGGCCATCTACAGCAAACCCACAGCCAATATCGTATTGAATGGACTTAAATTGAAATCATTTCCACTCATATCAGGAACCACACAAGGCTTCCCATTGTCTCCACTGCACTTTAACATTGTAATGGAAGTTTTAGCCACCACAATTAGGGGAAAAAAAGCGATCAAGGGTATCTATATAGGGTCAGAAGAGATCAAACTTTCGCTCTTTGCAGAAGATATGATTGTATATCTGGAGGACACCAGGGATTGTAATACAAAATTCTTAGAAGTGATCAAGGAATACAGCAGCATCTCAGGTTACAAAATCAGCATTCGTAAATCGGTAGCCTTTATATATATCAACAATAGTCAAGCTGAAAAAACAGTTAAGGATTCTATTCCATTCAAAGTAGTGCCAAAGAAGATGAAATATTGGGGAGTTTGTCTAACAAAGGACGTGAAACATCTCTACAAAGAGAACTATGAAACTCTAAGAAAAGAAATAGCTGAAAATGTGAACAAATAGAAAAACATACCATGCTCATGGCTGGGAAGAATCAACATTGTTAAAATGTCTATACTACCCAAAGCAATATACAATTTTAATGCAATCCCTATTAAAGCTCCACTGTCATACTTTAAAGATCTTGAAAAAATAATATTTCGTTTTATATGGAATCAGTAAAAACCTCAAATAGCCAAGACATTACTCAGAAATAAAAACAAAGCAGGAGGAATCATGCTACCAGACCTCAGACTGTACTATAAATCAATAGTGATCAAAACATCATGGTACTGGCACAAAAACAGAAAGGTAGATGTCTGGAACAGAATAGAGAACTAAGAGATGAATCCAGTTATTTACTATAATTTGATCTTTGAAAAGCCAATTAAAAACATTCAGTAGGGAAAAGATTCCGTATTTAACAAATGGTGCTGGGTGAACTGGTTGGCAACTGGACCCACACCTCTCACCATTAACTAAGATAGACTCTCACTGCATTAAAGATTTAAACTTAAGATATGAAGTTATAAAAATACTAGAAGAGAGAGCAGGGAAAACCCTTGAAGAAATCCGTCTGGGCAAGTATTTTATGAGGAGGACGCCCCAGGCAATTGAAGCAGCTTCAAACATACACTACTGGGACCTGATCAAACTAAAAACCTTCTGCACAGCCAAGAACACAGTAAGTAAAGCAAGCAGACAGCCCTCAGAATGGGAGAAGATATTAGCAGGCTTTGTCTCCAACAAAGGTTTAATAACCAGAATCCACAGAGAACTCAAACATATAAGCAAGAAAAGAACAAGTGATCCCATCACAGGCTGGACAAGGGACTTGAAGAGAAACTTCTCTGAAGAAGACAGGCACATGGCCTACAGATACATATGAAAAAAATGCTCATCATCTTTAATCATCAGAGAAATGCAAATCAAAACTACTTTGAGATATCATGTAACTCTAGTAAGATTAGCCCATATCACAAAATCCCAAGACCAGAGATGTTGGTGTGGATGTTGAGAAAAGGGAACACTTCTACACTGTTGGTGGGAATGCCCACTAATATGTTCCTTTTGGAAAGATGTTTGGAGAACACTTAGAGATCTAAAAATAGATCTGCCATTCAATCCTATAATTCTTCTACTAGGTACATACCCAGAAGACCGAAAATCACATCATAAAAAAAGATATTTGTACCAGAATGTTTATTGCAGCCCAATTTATAATTGTTAAGTCATGGAAGAACCCAAGTGCCCATCAATCCATGAATGGATTAATAAATTGTGGTATATGTACACCATAGAATATTATGCAGCCTTATAGAAAGATGGAGACTCTACCTCTTTCATGTTTATATGATGGAGCTGGAACATAGTCTTCTTAGTAAAGTATCTCAAGAATGGAAGAAAAAGCACCCAATGTACTTAGCCCTACTATGAAACTAATTTATGGCTTTCACATGAAAGCTATATCCCAGTTATAACTAAGAATAGAGGGAAGGGGGAACGTGAGGGGAGGGAGGGGGAAGGATGGGCAGAAGGAGGGTGATTGGTGGGATTACACCTACGGTGCGTCTTACACAAGGGTACATGTGAAACGTAGTAAATGTAGAATATAAATGTCTTAACACAATAACTAAGAAAATGCCAGGAAGGCTATGTTAATCAGTGTGATGAAAATATGTCAAATGGTCTATAAAACCAATGTATGGTGCCCCGTGATTGCATTAATGTACACAGCTATGATTTAATAATAATAATAATAGTAATAATAAAAAGATTTCCTGGGCGGTGCCTGTGGCTCAGTGGGTAGGGCATCGGCCCCATATACTGAGGGTGACGGGTTCAAATCCAGCCCTGGCCAAACTGCAACAACAACAACAAAATAGTTGGGCATTATGGTGGACACCTGTAGTCCCAGCTACTAGGGAAACTGAGGCAAGAGAATCACCTAGACCCAGGAGCTGGATGTTGCTGTGAGCTGTGTGACACCAAGGCACTCCACCAAGGGTGATAAATTGAAAATCTGTAAAAAAATATTTCCTTCCATTTTCAGTCTCTGAAGACACTTTGATACATAGACACATTACATATAATTATTATAAAAAACTTACTATCAATACAAAAGTAAAAAGACAAGCGTGAAAAATAATTCACGACTTAAACTAATCATCATTAACATTTGGTAAATCTCATTTTAAATGTTGCTCAATTATTGTGAGTGTAGACATAAGGATGGATGAATGGGTACAGATTTAGGTAGATAAGATAGATGATGGATTAAAACATGAAATGATAATTTCGTATCATTTTACCACAAATGGTTACATTTATTTACTTTAAATTTTTAAAAAGCAAAAGAACTTCTGGAATTAAAAGATTTTGTTTAACTTTATATGAAATTCAAAAACTTTAAGGAATGTTTATTTCTAGAATTTCTATGGATAAGAAAAGATCATACAAAACATTGGAAGATTGTGGAGGTTTTTTAAAATGTTTTTGTTTTTTAGGAGACTCTTATTTCTTCCCTATTATGAAATATTTTGAAAATAGTACACTTTATTTCCTCCTAGCTCCCTGTTTCCCAGTTCCTGGTCTTTGTTAGTTCTTATATAACTGTTTCTAACATAGCTATTATCCTCCCACTTATTTAGTTTAAGTTCTACATTTAAATAGAGCCCAGGACAACTATTAGCCTTTTCGATGAATTCCTACACAATTATTTTGCTGTTTCATGATTGATTTAACAATAGTACACTATTGACTTCCTATAAGGGACTGTGAAAGATTTAGTCCACTTCATCTATTCTACAATGCATATTGCCTCTTCATATCCTCCAATTCTGGTTATATCAGCATTTTCTTAAATAATGTTCAGTGCTCACATTAATAAAGTTATGTAAATATTTTTCATAACTGAGCTATTGTTATATTTCTCTCCTGTTATTTTTTTTTCTTAAGTTAGTAATTCCCCTGCTAATCTTCCTAAATTCAGGATTATTTCTCACTTAGCAAGTAATTGACTAGGTCCGTGTTTCCCTCCGATAGTCATTGTCCCCACAGCCTTCTCTTCTGAACCAGTCATCTGCACATTTGATCCTGATCCCCTTTTTCCAAGATGGTGGCCCTTAAGTCTGAGTTCATTCTGAGTAAGGAAGCTTGGGAGGTAAATTTTGGAGATCCTCTGTATATGGACAAGTTTTCATTCTGTTCTTACACTTTAAAGAAGGTTGGGCTAAGCATCCGTTAGAAACTTCTTTCTGAAGTTTGGCAGTATTTCCCTTTGTTTCTAAGTTTCCACACTGCAGCTGCTATGGTACCAAGTGCCATTTTAATTCCTCAGGATTTGTGTGTAACTTTTTTATACCTCTCTTTTGTTCTGAAATTTCAGGCTCTCAACTGGCACAGGTATTTTTTCATTCTTGTGCTGGGTACACAGTGGGCCGTTTCAATCTGGAGGAACTTCTCATGTGACTCTTCCAGAGGGCTTTCTGCTTTTTAATTTCAGCAATTATACTTTCAATTTCCAAAGAGCTCTTTATTATTTTCCTATTGTTCCTTTTTTCTTTTAATTATCTTGTCCACTTCCATGAATTCGATCCATTTCCCTTAACTTTCTGAAACTAACATTTATAATTTTTAAAGTTTCTTTGTCTCTTGCCAATGTCAGTCATACTCTTCCTGATGTTCTTTTTTCCTGTGTGTTTAGGTTTCTGTATTCCAACTCCTAGGATCTCTTTAAATATCTGTGATCTCTTGTGTTCCATATGGTTTATTTTATTTTATTTTTATTAGATCATAACTGTGTACCAGTTGGAAGCTCTGTGATTATGCTTGAGTTTAGCAGGCTGGCAGCCTTCAAGTAGAGTGATCTAGTCGAGACCTGACCTCTTGGGCCAAGGAGTTTCCCTAGAACTGTACTTCCCAAATCTAAGTTTGTGGTTCAAATCTGAGTGCTTCAGAATCACTTGGAGGACTTGTTGAAACAAAAGTTGCTAGGCCTCACCCTACCATTTTTGAGTGAGTAGGCAGAGCCTGAGAATTTGCCCTGGTAATAAGTTTCTAGGTAATGTTGGTATGTCTGGTCCTGGGGCCACTGGCCTAGAGAAAATTCAATTTCCTGCTTAGCGGGAATCTCTTACAGAAGCAAAATGAAATGAAGCGATGAGACTGGGGAATCTCACCCTTCAGTGCTGTGTTTCCTCTAAAATCTTCAGTTTTAGGAAGGTTCTTGTTTCAGACCTGCATTTTAACTAGTTTCCTGCAAACTAGTTTCTCTAGTAATTTCATCAGAGTAGAAACCTCATCCTGCCCAGGGGCCTAACTGCTCCTTAAAAAAATTCAAACAGATTGATGTTTTCAAGCCAATCTCATGCATCTACCTCCTGAGATACTATTTGCCTTCAAATTTTGCATTTTTCTAAGGTTTTTGCAGCTTGAATCCTTATTGACATCCTTCTGTGAGACACTCAAGTTTCATCTTTCTCCACTGAATGCGTCAATTACCATCTTCCACCTGTTTTCTGCTCCCCCAGAACTTCATCAACATTTCATCCTTTATTGTCTCTATTTCTTTTTCTTTGTTTATAGATTTTATGCCTTTTTTAAAAAACCTATGTCATTTTAGTGGGGCTCCAAGAAGGAGCAGACATAGATGTATGTGCTCTATCCACTCTGCATTACTAGAAACCTCACTTTCCTTTCTTCTCTTCCTGGTGGGGTTTTTTAGGCTAGAAGGAAGCTAAGTCGTAAACAATGGATGTAGCCATAGGCATATGGCCTCTCTTTTACAGAACAGTTGTTTCCTATCCCATGCCATACTCATGTGCTCGGAGTGAGCACTTACCTTCAGGGACCAATGTGACCTACTTAGGTTTAAAAAGAGTTAGATGTCAGCTTTCTCAGCTTCTCACTTACTTTAGTCTATATTTGACAGTAACTGAATCACAATTTATTATTTGGACGATGGACATGTTTATATTTCATTGAGAATAAGTATTTTTTCTATTATGATGATTTGCTACTAAAATATTGGTTAAATTTCAAGGAAGGAGATTGAAGTAGAAAATTACATTTTCCATCTTTAATTGAAATTTCTATTTCTGACTCTAAATGCCCTGAAATTTCATTTGTAGTAGCTTAAGGTGAAATGAAAATTACATACTGGGAAATTCCTCAAGCTCTCTGAAAAAATAACTTTTTCTAATAGTGATGCTATTTTATTTTATTTTTAGAGGGTGTTCATATTTTTTTAAATTTATGCTTGTGAAACTTAATTTAATTATCCAGTGTATTCCTATCATGTTTAAGATCACTCATTCTTGAATTTAAATAGAATTTTAACATAATGTAGACATACATTTATGATAAGCAATAGGCAGTTAAGTGTAATTTAAAAAAAAAAAATCTTTCTGAGGATAAGCCAATAAAGATATAACAGAGGTTTTTTGTTTTGTTTTTTTTTTCCCCTGGATTGTTTGGTGTGGTCCCTGTTAATATTAGAAGTTCAAAAATATTATCTGATTTAATGAGTAATAAAATAGATACCATCCAATGAGGTGCATTTATTCACTTAGCAGCCATATTTTTGGTTTTATCACAATAAGCAGGTCACTGGTAGAAATATTCAATCAGAAAATACAAACATAAGACAATAAAGCAGAATCCCCCAATACCCTGAAATCCTAAGGTTTAGAAGATGAGAAGACAGAGGATAATTAGCCCTATCTTTTTAATTTTGTCTAAATTTAATTTACAGCCCTTTGTTTTGTGCTGTTTTCCTCAGAATCCAGTGAACTTTTATGAATCAAGAAGTTTTGCCAATACCAAATGAAATTCAAACCATGAGAAATAGTCTGGATTATTATAAAGTTTATACAGCATATGAGAAACTGTATTTGTCTTTTTACTAATAGGGACTTTGCAAGCTAATCAGGAAGATAAACTAATAAATAAATCAGGTCACTACAAATTTAGAAAAGAACTAAGGAGATCAGTGAAAAAAATACACATATACATACTTTCATTCCCATAATTTGGAATTAACTGGTTAGGATACTTCAATACAAAATATATTAAATATATATCTGTATCTTCGTATATCTCTCTCTCAGTTGTCTTTATGAAGTTTTCCCTGATTATGTCTTACAGTGTAGTTTGTATTTATTTATAGAGGGGCTTCTTCCTTGAGGTTTACAAGATATCTTTTCCTGTCCACCTTCCTGCCATCAAACTTGTCTAAGAAGATAGTGTTTGAGACCATTTCCATACAATATGAAAAGAACTGTTTGAAAAGTGAAAGACTTAGGAAATCACCTAGTTCATTAGGCTGTAGGGTGGCCAAAAGCTTATTTAAAAGTCCAGACATAACCTAATGTTCTGGTGCTTCACAGACATTCCATATTTTATAAACTGGAGGTTTATCGCAACCTTCCATCTAGCAAATATGTCAACACCATTTTTTTGAACATCATGTCCTCCCTTCTTGTCACATTTTGGTAATTCTTATAATATTTCATATTATTTTTATTATATCTGTTATGGTGATCTGTGATCAGTGATCTTTGATGTTACTCCTGTAATTATTTTTGAGGGCCATGAACTAGTCTCATACAAGATGGCAAACTTAATTCAGCAACACACATGTCTTCTGACTGCTCCACTGACTTGCCATTCTTGTCTTTCTTCCTGTCCTGGGGCCCCCCTATTCCCTGAGAAACAATATGGAAATTAGGCTGACTAATAAACTGGTTATACAATGCCTCTAACTGTTTGAATGAAAGAAAAATTTGCATATTGCTCCCTGTAAATAAAAGCTAGAAATGATCAAACTTAGCAAGGAAGGCATGTCCAAAGCTAAGACGCAAGATCAAAAGCCAGGCCTCTTGGGGCTGTTTGCAAAGTTGTGAAAGCAAAGAGAAAGTTCTTGAGGGAAATTAAAAATACTACTATAGTGAACACATGAATGATAAGAAAATGAAACCACGTTATTGCAGATACAGAGAACATTTTAGTAGTCTGGATAGATCAAACTAACCACAACATTCCCTAAGCCAAAGTGTAATGCAGAGCAAGACTGTGATTCTTGTCAATTCTGGGAAGACTGAGAGAGGTAAAGAAGTTGCAGAAGGAAAGACTTGCTCTGCGAGCAAGCAGAGGTTGGTTCAGGAGGTTTAAGCAAAGAAGCCACTTTTGAAACATAAAATTGCAAAGCAAAGCAGCAAGTGCTGGTTTAGAAGCTACACCACCTTATCCAGAAGTTCTAGCTAATATAATAGAAAATGTCTACAACTAAATAACAGACTTTAGTGCTGATGAAGAAGCCTTCTGTTGGAAGAAAATACATCTAGCAATTTCACAGACAGAGAGAAGGCAACACCTGGCTTCAAAGCTTCAAAGGACAGGCTGAAACTATTGTTAGGAGCTAATACAGCTGTTGACTTTAAGTTGAAGCCAATATTAATTTACCATTTTCAAAATCTTAGAACCCTTACTAATTATGCTAAATCTATAAATAGAATAACAACAAAGTCTGGATGACAGCACATGTGTTTATAACATGGCTTACTGAATAATTAATCCATGAACTATTTAAAGGCCATCATTGTGAACTACTGCTGAAGAGCCATAATGAGATGTACAAGGAGATTCACGTTGTCTCCATGCCTGCTAACAGAACATCCATTCTGCATCCCATAGATCAAGAAGTTGTTTTGACCATTGAGTCTTATTATTTAAGAAATACACTTTTATAATATTATACATGGCTGCCATAGATTTCTCTGATCAGAGTAAAGTAAATTTAGTACCTTCAAGAAAGGTTTATCCCATGATATAACTTTAAGAGATGTGAGTTGCTTTTTATGAATGAGCAAAGAAAGGGATTTCTTGAGATGGAATTTACTCCTAGGAAATATTTTGTGAACACTGTTGAAACAATAGCAAAGTGTTACATAAACTTAGTTGGTAAATCACACAGGGTTTGATAGCATGACTCCAATTTTAAAAGAAGGGCTACTGTGGGTAAAACGCTACCTAACAGCATTGCATACTACAGAGAAATCATTCATGGAAGGAAGAGTCAATCAACGTAGCAAACTTCATTGTTGTTCTTATGAACTTCAACAGCCACCCCAAACTTCAGCAGTCACCACTCTGATTAACCAGCAGCCATGAAGGCCAAGACAAGACTCTCCACCAGCTAAAGGCTCAGATGATCATTCACATATTTCAGCAATAAAATATTTTTTAATTAAAATATGTATGTGTTTTGGACCCAATGCTATTGTATACTTAATAGGCTATAACATTGGGTAAACATAATTTATATGCACTGGGAAACCAAAAGTTTTGTGTAACTTGCTTTATTGTGATATTTACTTTATTGGGGGTAATATGACTGAATCCACAAAATTTTGAAGGTCATCTGCCCATATGGCCAAATGAATCTTTCACATTTCTTTGTGAACACAGTGCCAAACATTTCTCACTACTAACTTCTAGAAAAGTCTTAAAACTAGGAAGCAATATTATCACTCATTCTGAAATATGTCATCCTGTCACATATCTCTTACTGATATTTCCTCCATTTCTTCTTTCTCAAATATACTTACATCAGGATGGGAACTTCTTAGAACCAAAATTTCTTGATTTTCCTATTAAACCATATATTTCATTTTTAAATTAGTATTATTACTAAGTTAATTATTGCTATTTAATCTGCACCATAATTTATTGATAGTAGCTTCCTAGTAAATCTTAGTTCCCTTTTTTAACAATAACATTAAGCTTCTTAAAACAAGGAACTAATTCTGTAATACTCTGGGTTGTTCTGAGATCTTTTTAAGAAGAATAATATGGAAATTTTTTTTCTACAGATACCTTAAAAGGTACCCAGTCACTTTTAAAACTTCATGAACAAGAGAACTACAAATTACAATTTCAAGCCTACACACCTACAAGTGACATCTTACTTTTGAAACTAATTTTCATGAAAAGTTATCTATCTTAAATACTGTACATTCTAGTCAATTTTTATTAAAAATAATCTAATTTAACACATGTTCGGGGCATTCAAATTTGCTTATTGAAACACTGAGGGAAATTCCACCATGGATATGGATACTTAAGAACGTGTTTCCTGGTTCGGCTCCTGTGGCTCAAGGGGCTAAGGCACCAGCCACATTCACCTGAGCTGGCAGGTTCGAATCAGTTCGGACCTGCGAAACAGCAATGACAGCTGCAACAAAAAATAGCCGGGCATTGTGGCAGATGCCTGTAGTCCCAGCTATTTGGGAGGTGGAGGCAGGAGAATCGGTTGAACCCAGGAGTTGGAGGTTGCTGTGAGCTGTGATGCCACGGCACTCTACCCAGGGCGACAGCTTGAGGCTCTGTCTCAAAAAAAAAAAAAAAACATGCTTCCCATTAGCACCCTATCAAAAAAAGCATAAAATGGTTTTTCAAAAAAGTAATAAACAGTAGATGTAGCTCATGAGAAACTAAATAGAATTGAAGGCTAGGGATTTTCCAACTTATGATTGGCAGGAACTCTTATAAATAGAAATGTGTAATGACAGTTATCAATACTGTACTGTCATTCTCCAGAAGATATTTCATTGCAAAAAAGAGCCACCTGAGTGTGCTATTTTAAAATCTGCACAATATTCCCAACACAGCAATGACATACCACATAGGAAATAAAATGTTACTTCTACAAAACCTTAATGTTGAAGTAGATTATATTCTATTATTGCAAAGTTGCTTCATCTCTCAGGCAAGAAAATAAACTATTAAGAAGAATTTTAGTGGTCTCAAGCGTTGTCATATTGGTGACAGGATTTAACCACTCATTCCCAAGATGAAATTACTTTATGTAAAAATGATGTAGGTACCAAAAATTACATGACTTATGCATAATTCAGAAATACATTTCAGATACTTAAAAATCATCAATCTTCACTTTTTTTGTAAAAATATGTATCTTCTAAGTAGTGGCAATAAATATATTATCACCATGCAATTTCCATCTCCATAATAGTTAAGCAGATCCAAATAAGATTCTGGCCAATAAATGTAATCACAAGGGATGGGTGTGACACTTATGGGCTGAGGCTTTGGAAATTCGTATGTGATTTTCCAGACTTGTTTTTCTGCTCTGCTCCAACATAGCAGAAGTCCTTGGAGCCATAAGATAAGATAAGATAAGATAAGATAAGATAAGATAAGATAAGATAAGATAAGATAAGATAAGATAAGATGAGATAAGATTTCCTTTTTTTGAATTATAGTAACAATACTTAACATGAAGTTTACCCTCTTAATAAATTTTTATGTACACAGTACATTATCATTAACTCTAGGTGTGATGTTCCATAGCAGAAGTCAAGAAAGTATCCATCTTGAATAGTTAAAACTTTACACCTGCTGAATAGCAATTTCAGCCACTGGCAACCATCATTCATTCTACTCTCTGCTTCGGAAATGATGTTTTCTGTTTTAGATAACTTGTATAAATGGAATCATGAACTATCTGTCCTTCTGTGACTGACTAATTTCACTTAGATAATGTCCTCCAATTTATCCATGCTGTCACATATGGCAGAATTCCTTTCTTTTCAAGCCCAAATAGCATTCTATTGTGTATACAATTACCGATGGGCTTTTAGGTTATTTCCGCTTCTTAGCTATTGTGAATAATGCTACAATGAACATGGGAGTGCAGATATCTTTTTGAGATCCTGATTTCATTTACTTTGAATTTATGCCCACAAGTGGGATTGCTAGATCAAACAGTAGTTCTATTTTTAATTTGTAGGAATCTCCCTGCTGTTTTCCATAGCAGCTGCACAATTTCACTTTCCTACCAACAGCTTAGAAGAGTTTCCATTTCTTTACCTTCTCATAATTATCATTTGGGCTTTTTTGAATAACAGCCCTCCTAACAGCTCGGGGTGAGGTGATAGCTCGTTGAGGCTTTCTTTAGTGACACTGAGTGTCTTTCATGTACATGTTGGCCATTTGTATGTTCTTTGGGGGAAAATGTCTATTTAACCCCTATGCCCATTTTTCTTTTTTATTATTTTTCTTTTTTATTTAATAACAGCAGTCCAATTTGAAGGCCCATTTTTCAATCAAGTTATTTCTTGCTGTTTTTTTTTTTTTGCTATTGAGTTATAAAAATTTCTCATATATTTTGGACCTTAACTCTTCATCACATCCATGATTTTAAATATTTTCTCCAATTCCTTAGGTTGCCTTTTAACTTTATTATTTCCTGTACCGTGCAGAAGTGCCACGGGCTGAGTGCCTAAGAGATAAAGTAGGACTTAATCCTGTTAATCTGCAAAGAATATACACATACAGCATGAACTAGGATGAAATGTTGGCTGTTAAGTCACTGGGATGTATATCTGGGGGGATGTAAGTTTGTATTACTAAAGAAAGTCTTCCATTTCAGCTAAAATATCTGATTTATTGGCATGAGTTTTCATAATAGTCTCTTATTTTTTAAGTATCTCTAAAGTCTGTAATGTTACTCTCTCACTCCTGAGACTGGGGTCATTTTTATCTTCTTTTTTGTCCTAATAAATCTGGCTAACAATTAATTGTTTGTATCTTCTTAATGAACCAGCTTTTGTTTTCATTGATATTCCCGCTTCTTTATTCTTGTTTATTGTTTCCTTTCTTCTGATTACTGTAAGCTTATTTTTATCTTATTTTTTTCTAGTTTCCTAGGGTAGACACTGGCATATGTGATCTTTCTTCCTTTCTGCTGTGGATGTTTAGTGCAGTAAATTTCCCAAGTATTCTTTCAGTGGAACATAGCTTGGTAATGTCTGATTTTTATTCAGTTCAAAATGATTTCTTTGTATTTTATTTTTCTTTGACCCAGGACTATATTGACAAAGGAATGATCATTATGTATGATGGTATTATTTACACCAAAATTTACTTTGTCAGATATTAATGTAAATACTTTAGGTTTTGTAAGCAGATTATTTAGAAGTATATTCACGTAGTTTCTAAATTTTTAAGACAGTGCAGAAATTTTTCTGGTATTGATTTCTACCTTAATTATATTTTGGTTAGAGAACACACTTTGTAGGACTTGAAATCTTTCAAATTTATTAAGATCATTTGATGGCCCAGAATGGGAAAGTCTTGACAAATGTTCTCTGTGAATTTTGCTGTTGTTGGCTGTTCCATAAATGTCAGCTAGGTCAAGATAATTGATAGTATTTCTCCAGTCATCTATCACCTTACTGATTTTTTGTCTACTTGTATCAGTTATGGAGAGAAGAGTACTGAAATCTCTGACTAAGGGTACATAAACATATTATTTTGTTTTTCCAAGTATTAATAGAATTAGTTATTCTAATTATTAGTCCTTCTAATCATTTATTAGGATCTAATTATTATGAAAAGGATTATTATGCCCTTCTAACATAGTGTCCCAGGAATAATTATGAAATGACCTTTGTTATCCATGTGTGTATTCTTTACACTAAAATTTACTTTGTTAGATATTACTGTAGTCATTCCACTTTTCTTTTGGTTTATGTCAGCATGGTATAGTTTATACTTTTTCTTTAAACATATTTGTATATTTATATTAAAAGTGAGTTTCTTATAGATGTCATGCACTTGAGTCTTGTTTTGTATCCAGTATGACAGCCTTTGTCTTTTAATTGGGGCATTTAGACCACTTATATTTTATATTATTTTGAGAGCTCAATCTAAGTCTATCATCTGCCTATTTATCTATATTTGCCCCAACTTTTCCTTATTTCCTTTTTATACTTTTCTACCTTCATTATATAGAGTGCTTTTTTTTGTTATCCCATTTATCTCCTTGGTTAAGTTATTAGCTATAATTCTTTAGGTTCTCTTTCTTATTATTTAAACGGTTCTTTTGATTTTATAGCATACTTTTTAATTTATCACAGTCTGCCTTCTAGTGCAATTTTATTACTTTGCGTGTAGTGTAATAACTTTGCAATATCATGTATCCATTTCTTCCTTCTTGGCCTTATCATTGTTATTCATATACTATTGTTGCCGTAATTTTTACATGTGTAATGAGCCCCATACTACATTGCTATTATTTTTTTAGAAGTCTAGTATCTTCTAAAACTATTGATATATAATAAATATCTCTTTTTATTTGCCTATATAATTCTTATTTTTTATTCCTATTTATAAACTCATATTTGCATCTGCTATCATTTTTCTTTTGTTTGATGGGCTCCCTTTAACATTCCTTGTTACTTCTTTTTTTTTCCCCTCTCATCTCCGGTATTTTCTCTAAATACAAAACCTGAAATTGACATTTTTTTTTCTATGAGTATTTAAAGATGTTGCTATATTATCTTCTCAGTTGTACTTTTTCCAATAAGAAATTTCCTGTAATCCTTGCCTTTGTCTCTATGCATGTAATATGTCCTTTTCTTGTGACTGCTCTTAACATTTTCCTTCAACCCTGGTTTTGAGCACTTTGATGATGACGAGCCTTACTGTAGTTTTTATTGTGTTTCTTGGGCTTGAGCTTTTTGTATCTCTGAGTTTATAGTGTTCATCAATTTGGAAAGCTTTATTTCTTCTAATATTTTTTCTTCTTCCCTGCTCTTATTTACTGACTCTAGTTGTATATAATTAGATGGTGTGAAGGACACTGTCCTATTGCTGACTAATATTCTGCTTACCTTTTGATTCTTTCTCTATTTGATTTATTGTGGATAGTTTCTATTATATGTCTTCAAAGTTACTAATCTTTTCTTCAGTAATGTCTAATTTTCTATTAATCTTATACAGTATTTTTTTATTTCTAGAAGTTCAGTTATGATCATTTTTATACATAATATCTTTAACTTCTTGGCCATACAGAATAGAGTTATAATAACTGTTTTTCTGTCCTTGTCTGCTAATCCTAACATCTGTGTCAAGTTTAGTTCGAATTGATCTATTTTGCTCCTCTTTATGGATCATATATTCTTGCCTCTTGATGATCATTTTTTTTTAGATGCCAAAATTGTGGCATCTATTGTTGAGATCTATGTATTTTTATTCCTATAATTATTGTTGAGCCTTGTATTAGAAAATAATTTTCTTACTTAGAAAGTACTTGATCTTTCGGTTTTATATTAACATAACATTAGGAGAAACCAGAGCAGTGTGTATCTAGATAGTCATTCCCACCTTCTGATGTAAGTCTCTTCTGTGCACAATACCAAGGCCCTTCAGAAGTTTGTTTGTTTGTTTGTTTGCAGTTTTTGGCTGGGGCTGGGTTTGAACCCGCTACCTCCGGCATATGGGGCCGGCACCTTATACCTTTGAGCCAGAGGTGCCACCCCAACCTTCAGAAGTTTTTAATCTGGCTGGTGGTCACAAACCCTGTTTGAACACCTGGTCCTATTTCTTCTGGACTGTCCTCTCCCCCCCCCCCCCCACCATTTTAGGGTAGTTTCCTCACACCTGTACTGAATTCTGAAGGGGACTCTTTACAGATGTGCAGACTTCTTGCACACATAACCATTTACTCTCCTGTATTCTATTCCACAAACTCGACCTGACTTCCTTTTGCCATACTCATCGTTCCATCTGCACTGAGGGAGTGAATCAGGCTCTGCCCAGGGTCTCCGTTTCTGCACCATGGTCTCAAGACAGTAAGCTTGAAGTAATAGTTGAGCTCATTTCATTTGTTTCCCATTTCTCAGGGATCAATGTCTTTAATTGTCTGATATCTATACCTTGAAAATCATTATTTTATATAATTTGTCCAGTTTTGAGGTTGTTTCATATGTGGAGAAAGATGGTAAATCTGGTTCCTCTTACTATACCTTACCCAGAAGTGGAAATCTAAGGAACTGGGATTTTGAGATTCATTAGTTACTGTAATATAATTGAGTTTATCCTGATTAACATGCATATATTATCCTCAAATTTAAAAGACGATAAGCAATGTCTTTTGATTTGAAATAAAAACAAATCCACTGTAAGACATTCCAACTCCCAGACTTGTTATAAAAAGACATAACATTTTCTATTACTAGTTAGAAAGAGGGTTGTATTAAATATTGAGAATTCTATATATAATATACTTTTGAAAAATAACATGGAATTGCTTCTCTCCACCCTCCAACAGATTCCCTTAGCATTGACATGTACGTATCCGGACTTAAATTCAAATGGTAGAACCCCATAGAGAGTATTCCTTAATTTGGAGGGAGTAAGGTAGGAACACAGAATAACTAATTTAGAGTAAACTTTATAAAATACGCACTGTGTCTTAATTGGCCTGAAAAATTATAGCAAGAATAGAACACACAGCTTTAAGAACAGTGGTTCTGACGGTCTTAAAATAATGAGAATTTGACCTATAGTAATAAAAGTGCCTTAAGTAGTAAGCCTCAAAGTGAAATTTAAGAATTCTATACTATACAATCAACCAAAGTTTTTCTCAGATGAAACTGTATTTTTTTTTCTCTTAACCATCAAAATCTTGAAATTTGTGGTTTTTTTATTTTTGCTCAAAAATGTTTAACATATTAAAGGCAATTTTAAAAATAATTTAAAAAGCAGTCACACACTCACTACTCTAAGTCAGTAATTTTCAAAAGATTTTATTTTCCAGTTGTGTATTTATGTATGTGTGAACAGTTTGAACCAAAAGATACATAGAATAGTGTTGTGAGAAGCCACACTCTTTGCCTTCAAATCCCTGCCCTGCCACTCCCTACTCTTTAATTCTGAACAGGTTGTTTAAATTTCTGCACTTCATCTGCACAATGTGGAGAATATCACCTTGTGAGGAAGCTGTGAGGGGCTAATGAAAAATATTTCTAAAATACTTAAAACAGAGGCTTGCATGTGATATACACTCACAAAATACTAGCTGTTGTTACAAGTACAGAGAAACAGCAGCAATAGGACATATATATTATACACATATTACCCTAAACTTGTAAAGTATCTTTTGACTATATATTTTAGGTATATAGATATAATTGTAGATATAATCTCTATTTTTTATTCATGTTACATCTAAACATCATCATAGATAATGTGACAAAGAACATCATCATATATTTGTCCTGCTTCTATTGAATTATGTTCCAGACTGAACTTATTATGTAAAACATTTCCAAAAGGTCAGTACCAATATGCAATGCTCTCTTACACATTTCTTTCTTAGATTACGAATTCTTTTAATGAAAGAATTGTGATTTTCTCCAACAATCAACCCAAACAAATAGTATATTAAAAATCTCTCTAAAAAGTTAAGTTCTTGGATACTTATATCACAGATTGGTAGGCTTGCTCCCCACTAATGTATAATAATATCTCCCAATGAAAAAAAATCTTGATGAAAAGAGCGTCCCCATGTTGTCATGTTTTTTATCTAGGAAAAACATGGAGTAAAATGTAAAAAGAAAAATGAGATAATACTTCCTCAAATGTCAAGAACTAATATACAATGAAATTAATGTATACCAAAATGTTCATTATATACGAATTAAAATAAATCACGTATACAAATGTTTAACTTACGTGAGAGCTGTGAGAGACTGGGGGACGGCTCTGGATCATGGGACTTGGGCTGCAGGAGAACAGGTTCCTGCCACTGCGTCCTAAATAAATGCACTACAAGTGGTTTTTGGACATTGTTGATTGTGAACTGCAATCATTTAATTTTGTATTATGACCCAGGACACACATTTATGAAATTACACGTAAATATTTTATAAGAAAATTCTTGTTATTACTAGATGCAATGCATTTCATATTTTGTATCCTATCTTATTTGATTCTAGTTCTTTTTTTAGTGTTGGTTTGATTTTCTGACTTAATTTCATGGTGCACTAAGTCTCCATTTTGAAAGCATTCCTACATTCCAGGAAAACTGGACCATTTATTTTCGTTCAAACCCCCACAACATGGGCAATTGCCTCCCAATTTACCTAAACTTCTTTGCTATGAATACCCTTACTATTGGCACGCAGCCTCACGTTCGTCACCTTATACTATCTCCCTTTTGTTCCTTCTTATTCATACTTCAAGAACCTATGGCAGTTCATTTTCTTTTCCTCTCTCTGATCCTGCTCATCCACACAAACGAGATCTCTCTAGTTGTGCCTTGGAGCAGTTTATTTATCCTTACTTTATATCACATGCTTCCTTACCTTACAAATATTTTTACACATTGCTCCTACTAAAACCTTATACTAATCTTCCATGTTGTTTCAATTATCTATTGCTGTGAACTATGACAAACCTAGTAAAATGGAGTGTGTTAAAACAATGACATTTATTCTGTTTACAAATCTGCAGTGTAGGCAGGACTTAGTAGAGACTATTGTTTTCTCCTTTATTCAGAGTCAGCAGGCCTGGCTCAAAAACTGAGTGTGGGTCATCTGATGCTCATGGCAGTCATTGCTGAGAGCTTGGCCAACCCTGGAGGCCAAAATGCCTACTTTTCCCATGGGGCTTGGGCTTCCTTACAACATGGTGGCTGGTCCAAAAGCAACCCAAAAGAGAGCTAGCTAGGTTGAAGCCATTTCATTTTTTATGACCTAGCCTCACAAGTCACACACTATCACTTCTGCTATATCCTATACTTTGAATCAGTCACAAAGACACAGAATGAAGGGGTGGGGCTGGAAGTAGACTATACTTATAGATAGAGAAATGGCAAGTTTCTAAAAGAATATGTAAGAGAAATATTCCTGTGACCATTTTTATAAAATACAATATACCACATTATTACTACAACAAAAGTAGTAGTAATACTAATACTACCAATACTATACTACTAATACTATAAAATATTCAAAACACTAATAATGACATATATTAAAACTGCAATGCTGATCTGTTTGCTCTAATACTTAAATTATTACCTGGATGTCACCTTCATCACTTTAGGGTACTTCTCGGTACACTTAGAGGTGGATTCCCTGAGAATAGGACTGATTTTTAGTTATTTTACTCCAAAACCATAGAAATACATGGCACGGAATAAGCATTTAATACATGCTTGTTATGTGAATGAAAAGTTTGAATCCTCACAACTAAAAAGGAATGAAGATATGATAATATACAACTTTCCTAAATAATTCAAATCTATTAGTAAACTTTTTGTCATCAACTGTCCTGCAGTAGTAAAGTAGAAAATATGATGTCAAAATAGAAAACATTATAGAGGTTAAAATATATAATTCCTCTTAAGTATTGAATTAGGATGTAAACTCTTCCCCCAAAGGAAATGTCAAAAATAAAATTACACATTTAGGAGATACTATGAGATTTAGTTTTTGTTCCTGCAATTCATTTCGGCAGGCAGCATTTAAAATTGAAGGAAGCTTCCAACTTAGACCAGATAGTATTTCATGTAATCATTTAAGCCAGCCGTTCTCAACCTGAGGGTTGCGACCCCTTTGTAACAATGAAAATACATTGCGGCATTAGGAAGGTTGAGAACCATTGATTTAAACAGTCAGTGTTTGCCTGGGAAATTATTCCATAGTCTTCAGTCACATCAATACCTCACCCAAGTACTCTTTCTTAATGGAATATTTTTACATGCAAAGTGCTTTAGATAAGATATAATTGTCTTTGTTCTACTTCTCCATTAAAACATTTGATGTGCTATATGCTTTACACTCTGATTCCATTTTTCACCAACTACTCTGTTTTTAACCTGAATCAATATAACATCTTGTATTCACACTAGAATCTTTCCTAAAAGGCTATCACAGACTATTTAGCCTAATTGAATTCCTTTTGAGATGTATGGTATTGGAGTTCTTCTACTTATATTCTAAGTAAGACACAAAAGTGTACAAAGATTGTGTTTTGATCTAAATCTCATTTAAACAAAAAGATAAATCCAGCGCTCTTATGCAAGCAGATTTTTTAAAATGGTTTTACCCACAAAGCAGGATTGTTAACTTTATAAAAAACAATAAGACAATTGTGAAATGCTGATGAAAGATAAAGACCTCACTTCAGATTAAAACACACACACACACACAGTCACGTCACAAAATTTTTGCAAACAGTTGCCAAAATTATCAGACTCGTAGGAGAATGTCTATTACTCAGAAGTTAAAGAATGAGGGACCCCTTTGTTTTATTATTTACATTGTCATGATCATCATTACTACCACAATGATTATAGATTTTTTTCTATATAATAGTTTAGAGTTTTTAATGTATAAGAATCTATAACGTCTGATTTTAAAGAATAATTCTGTATGTGTATATAGCTATTATATACAGTAGAGTCTATTGCTCCTAAGTCACAACCCTATACGGCAGGTTGCTGTACTGAATGTTATAGGCAATTATAACACAATGACAAGTATTTGTGTATCTAAACATAGAAAAAGTGCAATAAGATACAGTATTACAATCTTATAGGCTGTCATATATGTGGTTTGTCATTGTCTAAAATGTCATTATGTAGCAAATTACTATCTATATGTATGTGGACACATTTGGGAGTATATACTTATTCTATAATTCATTTAGTAAACATTTCCTACTGAGTATCTACTTTGTGCCAGGCATCTTGGAGAAGCTAAGAGTAAAAGGAATAAAAAGTGCCCTGGAGGAGCTCGTGTCTTTTGGTGTTTATAGATTAACAACAAATAATTACAGAGTAATTGGAATGTTAAACAAAGAGAACTGTAGCAGAGACAGGTAAGAACATGCTGCAGCAGCACAGCCCAGAAGACAACTAATCTTCCTTAGGGGAACTCTGTTACCAAAGCTTACATTAAAATAGACATGCAATATCAATATTTTGTCATGAAATAAAACTCAATTACCTTACCAGTACCACCACCCATTTTCATTGTTTCTTTTTCTAGAAGGTTTATTCTGTCCTATTTATCTCATTGCTTTTTCAATCCATGCACACACCCACCCTCACTTGACCCACCCTCTCCCATATGTGACTGACAAGATGAAAAATATTTTGCTATAACATGGAGACTAAATATGGCTTTGTCCCTATTCTAAACAATTTTCTTAAACATGAAGTATATTTTCAAGAACCTTGTGATAACGTTAATGCTTGACATATTATGTAATATATCTATCCTATTTTTCTCTCTTCTATCTTGGGCAACTTTTTAAAGATTATTGTAACACATTCATATGCAAATTAATCTATTTTTATTTTGTGCAGATTGTCTTTGACATTTATCTCTTTAATAGTCTTCTATCCTGTTTTCTAGAAGACTGGTATCTGGTCAAATATTCCTCTAGGATATAAAGAAGTATCTTTAGAGAGATGGAAGGATCACTTTAGCACCAGAAGAAACAGAAAAAAAATCTAAACTTCCTTGATTTGTATGGGCTGTCTTCAGTTATTCAGTAAACAATTATGTAGAACTGGCTACATAATTTGCAGAGCTCAATACCAAATAAAAATCTGGGGCCTCTTGAACATACACACTACAGTGGTTTATGTTTGTCCTGTGATCGTATAATAACTAGCTACACAACCTCCAGTTCTGTGTGATGTCACTCTGTGAATGATAAACCCTCCACGTCCTTGCGTCATCTAGGCCAATATTAAACCCCGTTCAAGATTCAGGAGCTGCTCCTCCCAAAGTTCATTTGGGTTGAAACGGACGAATGTTCCCCCCATAGTAGCCATGAAGCAATGAGCTATTACCAGAACTGTTTTCCCTCTATCATGCCTATACTTAGTTCCTAGAAAAGGCACTTGAGTTTGCAAGGCAAGAAGAATCAGCTAAAATCTTGGGCAAAGGGGATCATGCTGCAATATTTCCTATTTATAAAGAAAATTTTTTGACCTCAGTCCACCTGCAGTGATCACATTGTATTCTCTCGCTATCATTTGTAGCAAAACTCTTTGAAAGTTTCTCTTTTGAACTCCAACCAGGCTTTTGCTTCCATCATGCCACAGACGTCATTGACATGTTCATCAATGAATTCAACCTTGACAAATTTGATCAATCGACGTGTTGACTATTCCCTTCTTTATTTGGATCCACAATCTCTTAGATTTTTTATATTAACCAGGCAGCTACTTCTTTTTCTCCTTTTATGATTTTTCTACTTCATCTCAACTTTTAAAAGCCAATCTGCTCTCTAGCTACTGACCCCTGTGGAGGTCTCATGTTTTCCCATAGCTTCAAATGCCATTGTACTCTGGCATCCTCTACATTTATAACACTGCTCCCTACTGCCTTTTTCTTCACTCATAAACACAGATATAATTTACTAAGTATGACAACATTAATGCCTCCAAATCAAAATCCTTTTTGTTTCTCTCCCTGAAAACCTGCTTTCCTTCCTGTGCAATTGCTTCACCACTCTCCCCTTTGTTCTGGCCACAAATTTAGAAGTATTTCTTGAGTTTTTTATCCTCATCTTTCTCATCCCATGTCCATGTTCTGTCATCTGCACCGTTACAGTATATCTGAACCTAGCCACTTCTCCCTATCTGCTCTGCTCCACGCTGGCTAGACTGTATGCACCACTGCTAACCTCAACCCCTGCGCTGCCCTCCTAAATACTGTCCAGGGTCTTGCTTCCACCCAGGTCCTGTTCCACGTGGGAGGTAGCAGGAACTTTAAGATGCAATTCAGATCATGCAATGTTCCTACTTTCAGCCTTCTACGGGCTTTTCAAGTAAAACCATCCAAATTCCTTTATTGCATCAGGTAGGGCTCTCTGTAGGAAAGAGACAGATTATTCAGATTAGAGTTTTTGAGAAGATTTTGATAAAGGAACTATTTCGAAAAGTATGAGCAGAATGTGGTGGAAAGCACAATTTATAAATTATTAACCAAGGGCTAGTAAGAAGGGGAGACTGTATCACTGTTAAAGGAATGGTCAAAGGAAGGAGTTGGAAATCTGAAGAAGAAAAAAGAGAGAAGAATAGTATGGAGAGGGCTTCCTAACAGGATATGTGACCTGGTGTCAAGGACACAAACAGCGACACCACCTCCTTAAGGAGAAGGTCAGTGCAAGAAATGCCCAACCACCTTCTCCCTCCCCCAGATTTCCTGCCTGTGGCTTTGCATTTTCTGCCAGGCCACCTGTCATTGTAATCTACACAATTCAGCCTCTGGGCGTAGAGCAGCTGGAGAAGGTTGGAGGGACACAGAGAGAATATTGAGGACCCTACTCAAGGCTGAACAGACTCTTCCTTCCCCACTGGGTCCCGTCTTTCAATGCTGCCCCTTTGCCCTGGTCCAGCAGTAGAGAGTAGCCAGGTCTTAGCATACTTGATTCTGCCTTAGGGTCTTCATACCTGCACTTCCCTCTGCTGCAGCCCAAATCTTCCCATGGATGCTTCTGTCCCATTTTTCCAATCTGTTCCCTAGAGAGGTCTGTCCTGACAACCTTCTCTCACTAGCCACATGGCCCACACCCTGTCACACTAACGTCCCCAGCCTCTGCCTTGTCTCTATAAGCTCTTCGTGATACAAGGAACATACATTCATTTACTAAGTTATTTGTGTATCAACTTATTTTCTTTACTTATTTGTTTGTTGTCCGTCTCCCTGCCAGGACGTAGTTTTCAAGAATGAAGGTACCTGGCCTGCCTGTTTATTACTGGTTCCCGGAGCTCTAAAGTGTAGGCTTAATTGTGCTTTTTTGAATGAATGAACTTCAAGTAATTCCACAAGGATGGAGTGAGGGTAAGAAAGGAGAGTTGTGAGAAATGCAGCTAGACAAATGCAAAGTTCTAGGACTGAGCAGGTAAAGAGCAGGAGTTTGGTCTGAATCCCCAGGGCTGTTTGAAGTCATTGATGGGTAGAAGCAGGGCTGTTCCATATCCAGGTAGACCCTAAGGAGAGGTCACTCAGGCTGCAGGATGGAGCATGAATTAGAGAGAATCCAGGTTAAAGGTATGAGACCAGGAAGGAGAATATTGCAGAAATCCAGACAAAGACAAATAAGCAACTATACCACCACATGAAAGAAAAACACTATTAAATTGAATTGGTGGGGAAGGAAGGAAGAAAAGGGGGAAAGGGGAAGAGAGGAGGGATTGGTAAGCTGCACCTAATGAGCACAATGTAAGGGTAAATGGCACATCTCCTGGTGAAGGGCTTCCCCTAACAAATGCAAGCAATGTAACCTAATCATGTGTGCCCTCGTATTAATCTGAAATTTAAGAAAAAAAGAAAGACATGGAGAGAGCAGGACAGGTCCCAGCTCCCTCTCTTATGTCAGTGCATTCTGTTTCCCATTTTAAAGTTAAAGTTTAAAAAATTTGATATAGTAGCCCCAAAAGGAAAGAGGCTAAAAGAGCCAATGTGGTGAACAAACTCTCCAGCAGCCCTGCCCCAGCCCATCTCCTCCCAATTCCTGATGTCTGTGTTGATGTGACTCTGCTCCTGAAGGGGTTGGGATGTACACAGTTTGAGCACAGCGGTGATGGAAGGCCGCGTCGGTGATCATAGTACACACGACTGGGACTTCTGCCTTTCAAAGAGCCTCTCTCTACATTGCTGCTTTCATGAAGAAGGAAACCATGTTTGGGAGGCCCACAGGGCAAGGAACTGAGGTCCCCTTCAGATGACAGCCACCACAAAACAGAGACCTCAATGCTACAACTGCAAGGGAATGAACTTGCCAGCAACCCTGTGAGCTTGGAAGTGGGTCCTACTCCTGTTCAGTCTTCAGATAAGACCACAGCCCTAGCTCTGAAGCAGAGGACCCAGCTAAACTGTGCAGGTACCAATGACTCAGAAACTTCTCCAAAGAAGACAAACTCAAAATAGATCTGAAGAAATTAAAGAATAGTTCTCATAGAGACAAAGAAACAAAAATTAGGAAAGACTAAGAGACATACAGGATAGAGTGAGAGATTTAAAGAACATTTAATATTTCTTCCAAAAGGAAGAAACAGCAACAAGAGCAGAAAAGTAATGACTTAGTCCAAAATATGACTAAGAATTTTCCAGAATTTATGAAAGACTCTATTTTTCAGAAGTCCAAAAGGCTTTAGGCAATATAATAAAAAGATGTTGGTTCAGCACCTGTAGCTCAGCAGCTAGAGCTCCAGCCACATACAACAGAGCTGGTGGGTTCGAACCCAGCCTGGGCCTGTCAACAGCAATGACAACTACCACCAAAAAATAGCAAGGCATTGTGGTGGGCACCTGTAGTCCCAGCAATTTGGGAGGCTGAGGCAAGAGAATCACTTAAGCCCAGGAGGTTGAGGTTGCTGTGAGCTGTGACGCCACAACCCTCTTCCGAGGGCAACTTAGTGAGACTCTGTCTCTAAATAAACAAATAAATGTAAATAAATAAAAAGATGTTGTATCCAAAGACTTTTATTGAAATTACCCAGTACAAAACACTACCAATAGAGGATTTTAAAAGTATCCAAAGATCAAAAGAACATAGAATAAAAAAAAATAATAAAAAAAATAAAGGTTAAGCTGACATTTAAACATTATGGATAGTAGAATACAATTAGCTTTAATGCACAGAGAAAAAAATAATTGTTGACACTCAATTTCATATCTAGCAAAGCAATTGGTTATGAATAACTGCAAACATAATGACCTTTTCAAAACAAAAAACCCTGAGTTTAGTAAAGATAAATTAATCCTAAAGAAGCAACTAATGAGTATAATTCAAAAAGAATGAAAAGGATCCCAAAGGAAGACGTGAGATACAAAGACAAACAGGAAAAGAAAATACAAAACCATCACTGATTATAATACAATAAAAATATCTAATGCTAGAATAAAAGTCTCAAGGTTGAACTAAAAATCTGGACAGAATAAGTATACACGTAGAGGCTGTGTCATCAATACACAATATTCTTTAAATGGAGAAAGACTTTTTAATTAAATATGTTCTTTCACATTTCTAGAGTACTCTTAACAATAAAATCATCAAATAAAAATTGTACACATAACATCAAAACTAAGAGTGGAATTATTTGAAGAAACAATATAAAACAAAGCAAAAAGGAGTAATAACATTAAAAGCAATATAAATTAAAATCACAAAATAAAAGCATAGAAATAATCCAAATATATTAGAAATAGCAACCAATGCAAGTTAACTGAATTATAGCTAAAATACCAGATCATATATTTTTAAATATAACTACCTGCCATGTGTAAGATGCATTGGTGCATTATTCTAAACATAATGCTAGAGAAAAAGTGAATGTGAAATAATAGAAAAATACAAGTTATCTAATAAACCCAAAGATAGGTAAACTGATATCAGGGAAACAACAAAAGACATCAACCCAAAAAACTTTACTAAGAGATAAAAAATCTTCCCACACATTGACAAAAGGCTCAAGATATCAAAAGGATATAAAAATTCTGATATATTCCTGATAGCATAATTTTAATATACATAAAGTAAAAATTGGCAGAAGTATAAAAATAAATTGAACATTTACTATTATAATGAAAGAACTTGACGTTTCAAGTTCTTAAATGTACTTATCTCAATAATAAATCTAGCAAAGAAAACTTTATATTAATAATATTAGAGAAGATTTGACCAATGCAATGAACAAATTTATTCTAATAGCATAGTGCACCAAGAATGGAAGCATTCACATATTTTTGAGCATAAATGAAATATTGATGAATATTGACCACGATCTAGACCTTTTGGGAAGATTATGAAAATCTCCATCAATATCATATTTAGTACATTCCCTAACATCAGTTCTATTAAGTTAAAAATTAGAAATAAAAATCTCATTTGTTTATAATTAAAGATACACAGTATTTTAAAATAACCATTGGTTAAAGAAAACTTTATAATTAAATAGTAAAAGTATATAGAATTGGGCTGGACAGGGAGGCTCCATGCCTATAATTCCAACACTGAGATACCAAGGTAAGAGGATTGATTGAACCAAGGAGTTTGAAAACAGCCTTAGCAACAGAGGAAGGCCTGTACTCTACAAAAAATAAAAAATAAAAATATTATCCCTACTGGGGAGGCTCAGGTAGGTGGATAGCCTGAGCCCTGGAGTTCCAGATTACAGTAAATGAGTTATGATTGCAGCCATCTAGCCTGGGCAATAGAATGCGACTCCATCTCTCAGAAAAGTAACAAAAAAAAGTTAAATATAATTGGATAACAGAATTCTGCTCAAGAAAACATGTATACTGAAGCTACAGTGGTAATATTTATAAAGCCTACTAAAATATAAGATCATTAGGAATATCCTGACAAAAGATGTGTAAGACCTTTATGAAGAAAACTAGGTATAGTGATTTTATTTGAAAATAGCACAAAAGACCTAATTAAATGAAGAAATTTGTAATTTTCATCAATAGGAAAACATAATTATTATATAGATTCTATTTTTTCCCAAATTGATCCATAGGCAGGTAGAAAAATTAAGTGAAAGTAAATAAACTTCAGCTCTACAATTCAACCTAAATTTATCTCAGAAATATGTTAGGCAAAAGAAATTTAATCTTAGAAAAATTTATACATAATAATTATATTTATAAAAAGTGTAAAAATAGCTCTGAAATTCTTTCTTCTCCATGGATGACCACATGTAAAATATTGAAACTGGACCCGCACTTCTCACCACTTACAAATATTGACTCAACATGGATAAAAGATTTAAATCTAAGACATGAAATGAAAAAAATCCTAGAAGAAACTGTGGGAAAAACTCATGATGTCAACATGGTGCAAGATTTTTATGAAGAAGACTTTAGTGGCAACAACAACAAAAATAAACAAACGGGACTTAATTAAGCTGAAAAGTTTCTGCACAGCTGAGGACATAATAAGTAAAGCAAATAGACAACCTTCAGAATAGGAAAAAACATTTGCATGTTACAAATCTGACAAAAGGTTGATAACTAGAGCTACAGAGAACTAAAAGTAATCAACACACAAAAAAGGAGCAAACAATCCCATGTGTCACTGAGCAAGAGATATGAACAGAACCTTCTTTGAGGAAGACAGATGAATGGCTAACAAACATATGAAAAAATGCTCATCACCCCTAATCATCAGAGAAATGCAAATAAAAACCAGCCTGAGATATCAACTAACCCCAGTGAGAATAACCCACATCACAAAGTCCCAAAGTTGCAGATGCAGAGACAGATGTGGACAGGGGAACACTTTTACACTGTTGGTGGGACTGCAAACTAATACAGCCTCTTTGGAAAGAGGTATGAAGAATTCTCAAAGAACACAAATTAGACCTCCCATTTGACCCCACAATCCCATTACTTGGCATCTCCCCAGAAGAGAAAAATCATTTTATCATAAAGACATTTGCACTAGATAGTTTATTGCAGCTCAATTTACAATAGCCAAGATATGAAAACAACCTAAATGCCCATCAACCCAGGAATAAATTAACAAACTGTGGTATATGTATACCATGGAATACTATTCTGCCATTAAAAAAGATGGAGACTTTAGCTCTTTTGTATTAATCTGAATGGAGTTGAAACACATTCTTCTTAGTAAAGTATCACAAGAATGGAAAAGCAAGTAACCAATGTACTAAAAACTAATACGAAGCAAGTAGACAATACAGGCCCACTTAAGAGAAAAACTCACTTCAATTCAAGATGGTGAGAGGGGGACAGAGGGAGAGAATGGAGGGGAGGAGGGAGAGGGATGGATGTGCTCCCACTTAATGGGCACAATGTAATGTACATGGTAGACCTCTTGGGTGCAGGACGCAGCTACAAGAGGGACTCTGCCTAACAAATGCAAACATTGTAACCTAGTTGTACTCTCACATTAATCTGAAAATTTTTTAAAGTGCAAACATAGACAAAGCTAAACAATATGTTGTTTAGGCATTTTACTTACATATGAAGTAATATTTTAAAAGACAAATTGATTAATATAGAATTCAAGAGAATTTACCTCTCGGAGGAAAAAGAAGGGAAGAATTTAGAAGAGTATTTGTAATGTGGTATTCCTTAGGGTGGTTGGGTGTGCCAGACATTAATCTACTTTCATTTTTTTTTATTTCGTTCTTTAAAATAAATAAATGTGTTATACATGCCAGTAGTATTTTTAAGAAAAATTATACTTTTGAAGTTGGATAACTGAACTCTAACCTCTGCAAGGAGGGATAGATTCTCACAGAGTAAACAAGATGAATTCTTGGGACATTCATCTTACATAAACATGTTTAGAATTTTTAGCTTTCACAATGTTAATTGTCTCGTCTCTAACAATTATAGTAAAATGTGTCCCTCATTTTCCATGGCAGACACATTCTGCCTTGCCTAGTCCTCATTTTATGTCATTGTGTTGCAGAAGGAAATGGATTGTGTCACCTTTCGATTTGGCATTTTATTTTTATTACCTGATGGGTGTCTACTTGTACTGATGATTTCTTTTCATGGCATGACTCTGCATTTATACACATTTTCAAATGGCTCCTGGATAAATTTCTTTTTCTGGACTTTGAGTAATGTGAACAAGAAAATGTGGAAGAAGGGGAAGGAGAAAACGAAGACAAGGCTGCTGGTTCCTGCTTATCTTCAGATCTCAGGCAACCTCTCAGGGAAGCCTCTAATACCCTAGTCTTGATCCACCTGCGTCTAGACCAAGTCAGATCTGCCTGGCACGTTCCTACAGGGCTCTATAATTTCCTACACCCACACATCGTATTTTATTATATGTGCTCAATGTATCTCCTCACCCCTGACACTATAGGCCCCACAAGATGAGGAGCAAGCTTGCTTTATTCTCCATTGTATTTCAAGAACCTCGCTCAGTGCTTGGTAAAGTGTAGATAGATCTTCATTAAATGTTTGTTGAATGAATAACAAACAAGAAAAATGTTCCCAAGTTTCACCAGCAAGCCAAGATGTAATAACAACAGCCTAAAGAAGAACTTGAGAGATATTCCGTTCATTTCTTCCTCCTTCCTTTCCTCTCCCCTTACTGCTGTGCCTGTTAGTTAAATGGTGAAAGTCTCTTGCAGAATTCTTAATGCAGGTATGCCCAGCACATTCATAGGTCAAAAGCCCATATTATGGCTTTAACCTTATGTCATAATGGGTCATCTAGACTATGTAATTTGAAAAAAATAATCATTGCCATCAGCTCTATCATTGATAATTTGTCTTTTATTCCTCAAGGGCATTTTTTCACATCGTATTCACCTGCTAGAATCTGATGAATGCTTCAAAGATGGGATGGGAATGCTGCCAAACTACATTGATTGATGTTTTCTGAAATTTCTTTGAATAATTTATTATTAGATAGGGGTTATCCCTGTTTTTAAAAAACAACATTAAGGAATCTTGGATTTTTAATGGTACAATTATAGTCAGGTTTGTCTTCTCCTTTAGTTGATGTCCGTAAACCATTGTGCTATATTGTGCTATGCTGTATTTAATCTGAGCCTATGTGGTTTTTATTGTAAAAACATAGAGCAATGGGTGTTCAAATTAGAAGATTCTTTTAAAATAATGTAATTCTGCCCTATCATTTTATTTATTCTTACTTAGCTCTGCTAGTCCTTTTCTGAACTGATATATGCAAAAGTAGACTCTATTTCTTTTATTGTTAACTGCAGGATTTATTTTTAATTTTATTATTAATTATTAGGGTACATAATAGTTGTATATCTTTATAGGGTATATGTGACATTTTGATACAGGCATATAAAGTGAATTTATCAAATCAAGGTAATTAGAGTATCCAAGCATCTCACGCATTTATCATTTCTCTTTGTTAGGAACATTCCACTGCCACTCTTTTAGTTACTTTAATGTATACCCTAACTTACTCTTAATTATAGTCACTTTGTTATACTATTAAATATTGTTCTATCTATCTACACATATTTTTGCACCCACTAACCATCCCCTACTTTATCCCATCCCCCCACTACCCTTCCCAGACATTGGTCGCCATCATTCTACTCTCTATCTTTATGAAATCAATTGTCTTTAGAGCTTAGTTCACACATACGAGTGAGAACATACAAGATTTGTCTTTGTCTTCCTGTGCTTGGCTTCCTTCACTCAAGACAGTATTCTCCAGTTCCACCCGTGATGTTGGAAATGGCGGGATTTCATTTTATTTCATTACATTTTTGTGGCAATGCAACATTTCATTGCATATATGTGCCACAATTTCTTTATCCATTCATCTGTTGATAAACACTTAGGTCGATTCCAAATCTTGGCTATTGTGAAAGTGTTGCAATAAACATGGAGTGAAGGTATCCTTTCAATACACTGATTCCTCTCCTTTGGATATATAGCCAGCAATAGTTTGGTTATACGGTACTTTTTTCTGTTTTTTTGAGGTTACCATGAGTCTTGCAAAAAAAAAAAAAAAAAAAAAAAAAATTATGACCAATTATTTTTAAACATACAACAATTCTACTTGCAAACATTCAAAGAGAATTCGAACAGAAATTCTTAACTCCATCCCCCTCCACTTTTTAACTTTTTGTTGTTGCTATCAATATCTTTTCATACTATTATCTCTCACCAAAATGTAGTTATTTTTGATAGGTTTATCTTCTAGACTTCATAATCAATATTTAAGTGGTGTATGCACTATATTTGCAGCATGGAGTGTTCTGTATTTGTGCACTTACTGTTACTAGTGAGTTGTGGACCTTCGGGTTATTTATTGTTCATTATTGCCTTTTTCTTTTAGATGGAAGAACTCCTTTTAGCATTTCTTAATGAACAGGTCTGGTGTTGATGACACCCCTCAGCTTTTGTTTGTTCGGGGAAGTCTTTATTTCTCCTTCACGTTTGAAGGATATTTTTGCAGGTTATAATATCTAGGGTTAAGGATTTGTTCCTCCAGCTGTGAATACGTCATGCCACTCTCTCCTCACCTGAAAGGTTTCCACTGAGCAGTCTGCTGCCAGATATATCACAGCTCCTTTCTATGTTATGACTTTTCTTTTGTCTTGTTTCCCTTAGGACCTTTTCTTAATCCATGCCCTTTGGGTGTTTAATTTTAAGTGCCCTGTTTATGTTAAGTCTGTTTGGTTTTCAGTGACCTTCTTGCACCTGGATATTGGTATCTGCCTCCAGGTTCTGAAAGTTTGGTTATTATTCTTTCGATAAACTGTCTACCCTAATCTCTTTCCATACCTCCTTATAATTGCCCATGGGAGGCTATTTCTAAATCTTACAGCAGTGGTTTTCATCCTTTTTATCTCATGGCACACTTGAACCTACAGTTAAACTTCTGCAGCACACTTAAATTAGGTTGTTCAAAAAAAAAAAAATTAAAAAGTAAAGAATATACTTATTGTGCTTTAATTTCTTTCAAAAGTAATTTAATTTATGATCTTTAAAATTTTTCACATCACACCAGGTGAAAACCACTGTCCTATAGACATGCTTCATTCTTTTTTTTTTTTCCTTTTGTTCTTTTTTCTATTCTGTGTATTTTTTTTTTTTTTATTTTTTGTATAGACAAAGTCTCACTTTATCACCCTTGATAGAGTGCTGAGGCATCACACATCTCACAGCAACCTTCAACTCCTGGGCTTAGGCGATTCTCTTGCCTCAGCCTCCCAAGTAGCTGGGACTACAGGTGCCCGCCACAACACCCAGCTATTTTTTTGTTGCAGTTTGGCCGGGGGCCAGGCTTGAACCCACCACCCTTGGTATACGGGGCCAGCACCCTACCCGCTGAGCCACAGGCATCACCCCTAACTGTGTATTTTTAAATACTCCGTCTTCAAGTTCACTGATTCCTTCTTAAGCTTGGTCAATTCTGCTGTTGAGAGACTCTGATGCATGTCTTAGCTTCCAGAATTTTTGCTTGATTTTTTTTTTTTTTTTTTTTTATTTCAATCTGTTTGTTAGATTTCTCTAATAGACTTCTGAATTCCTTCTTTCTGTTGTCATGAAGTTCATTAAGCTTCTTTAGGATAGCTATGTTGAATTCTTTGTCTCAAAGTCACATATCCCCCTCACTCCAGGGTTGACCACTGGAACCTTATTTATTTCATTTGGTGAGGTCATGTTTTCCCAGTTGTTCTTGATGCCTGTAGATATTCATGGATGTGTATGGACATAAAGAGTTAGGGATTTATTTTAATTTCAGTCTGATCTTATTTAAACCCATCCTTCTTGAGAAGCCTTTCCAAATACTAAAAGAGAATCAAGTGTTGTGATCTAAGTCTCTGGTGAGTACAGTCAGATCAACACTGGGGGATCCCCCAAGTCCAGAAAGTCACTCTGCTGTGACTTTTGCAGAGTCCTGGTGTTGCTGTCTTGGTGGACTCAGGTAAGACACAAGAGAATTCCCTGGATTTCCAGGCAAAGTCCCTCACTCTGTGCTGGGCTGCTGGAGTTAGGAGAGGAGCGACATGGGTACACCCTCCCTCATGGCCACAGCCCCAGTTTATACCTAAAGCCAACCCAGTTTCACCCAAAGTCTGCAGTGACTGTTGCGCGGCTACCTCTGATGTTTATTCAAAGCCCAAGGGCTGTTTGGTCGGCAGGTGATGAAACCTGCCAGGACTAAGTGCTTCTCTACAAGGCAGCATGTTTCCTTTTGTCCCAAGTTGGGTCCAGAAATGTATCCCAGGAACTCAGGCCTGGACCCAGGAGCTTCAGGAGTCTGCTTGGTATTTCAGTTGACTGTGACTTAGCTGCCACTCAGGTTGTGAAACAAGGTCCTCTGCCCTCTTACCTTGCCTTTCCTCAGTGGAAGAAGACTCCGCCTGAGCCACACTGCCTGTAGTTGGGGGAGAGGTGATCCGGGCAGTGGCTCTGTCATTGCAGCTGGAGTTTCACTGGGTCACCTACACCCCAAGGCCACTAGAATACACACCAAGGCCAATAGAATTCCTGTAGAATAGCCACAGGGATTGTCCAAAACTGCAACTTTTGTGGCCTGACTGCCTTACAGACTTAGTCCATACTTCATGCTCCTTTTTGTCAGCCAGTGGTGAGGCTAAGTGGAACTCTGGTTTCGGGGCAGAGGATTTCCCTCTGGCCAAGCGGCTATAAATGATCCCGGTGTGAGTACCAGCAGAATTTTGCTCTGTGTTGTGTTCCGCTGTGCCAGGGGAACCTTGAATTTCAATTCAAAGCCCCACAATCACTTCACTGTCCCCCACCCAGGCACATAGATTCCTCCTCCTCTAGACCCACTGGCATTGAACTGCCAGGGATATGGAAGGAGTGACACAGGTAAGGCAAGATTGTCATTTCTGCTCTCTCTGTGCCTCTTTCCTTGATACAGTGTTAAAACTGAGTAGTACAGGGTGGCCATAAAGTTTGTGTGTAATTTAAAGCAGTGTGCAATTCAAAATTGCACGCGAACTGTATGACCACCCTGTATAATTGCTCACCCCATATTTGGTTCTTCTGAAGGTGTTTGCTGGTATAGATAGTTGTTGGATTTGGTGAATGTGGAAAGGGACCATCACTGGAGGTTTCTATTAATATTTGGCCATTTTGCTCTGCCCCACTCCCCCAATAGACTCTATTTCTAAAGATTGGTCATTTCTGGAGATATAAATTTTTAGTCCAATGTCAAACATTTTTAAAAGAAATTTATAGAAAATACTATCAATAAAAAGAAGCCTACTTGAGAACTCGTAGGATGTTACAATTCCAAAAAGTTTGCAAAATGGGTTGGAACTGTGTTCAAATGCCTGATCTGCAATTATAATTTTTCAAACCAGGGGAGAGGAAACTTCTTCTTTAAAGGACTAGAGTGTAAATATTTTAGGCTTTGTGCTCAGATCTGTCTTTGCAGCTAAAAGTAACCACAGGCAGTACATAAATAAATGAGGTTGGCTACATTCCAATAAAACTTTACATGTAAAAACAAGCAGCAGGCGGGATGTGGCCAACTTCTGATGAACTGTCATTTTCTAGGTGCACGAGCTTGCAAAATTTACTTAAACTTAAGCACTGTAATTAACAATTGCTCGATAATTAATACATTAACTGTCCCCTATTCTCACACACACACACACACACACACACACATACTTTTCCCCTCTCCATTTAAATTTCCTCTGGAGTAAGAACTATGTATCTGCAGGGACTAGCACAGAGATGATCCCTAGGAGGCATTCATCAATGAATAAATGAATAAGTGTATGCATAGTAAAATTCCACAAAATCACAAGTATAAAATACTTTAAAGTTTTGTGTAGAATCATTAAAGAATTTTTTAAAACCTGGAGGGTTTTTTTTTTTTTTTTGCAGTTTTTGGCCAGGGCTGGGTTTGAACCCGCCACCTCTGGCATATGGGACTGGTGCCCTACTCCTTGAGCCACAGGTATGGCATAAAGTATGCATGGCAATGTACATGTTCAAATAAGCAAATATCAGATTTGTATTTGTGTTTTAAAACCAAAAAAAAACTGAGGTTTTTGAAGTTCTTATTCTGAGAATTTTTTTTCCCAAATTGATGACATTTGGAAATTAGGTATGTCCTAAAGACTTATCTTGATAAATTACTGATAACTTCATTCAGCTGGATTGAAATGGACTAATTTTAATTGAACCATTTTTCTCATAAAATGGCATGATGAGGATTAAGTCACAAGTTCCAAATTGCTATTGTGGACTGCAGGATGGGCACAGAATGCTTTCGTTCTGTGTTAATAGAAACACCTGTAAAATGCTTTTTAGGTTACCTGACCTGTTCTTGCTGTATTTCTCAACTGATTATTGAGACACCTTGGAACCAGAGGGAACAGTTTTGCACCTAACATATCAAATCAGACAGACATTTTATTTGCCTCTTTTTCCCCTGGGTAACATCTGCCAGTAACAAAAAGTGTGCTTCACTTTGCAAAATTGAGCATTGTCTGCGAGGAAAAACACAGAATGTCAAACATGAGTTTGCTGAGGAGACCTGCTTTGTTTTTTAAAATTTCAGATTAATACAAGGTTACAAACGATTAGATTACATGTCTTGTGTTTGTTAGGTAAAGTCCAAGTTGTAGTTGGCAGTGTGCTGTATGCCCTTGGAGTATGCCCATTAGGTGATAGTCTACCACTTCTTTTCCCCTTCCTCTCCTCCCCCACCCTTGAATTTAATTGTGTTTTTCAGAGACCTGCTTTTGGAAACCAGATTTTCTTCAACCTGACTATCACATGTCTGTGACTAACATTTAGGGCAATGTTGGCAAGCTGTGCCAGCTGTGTCAAAAGCAACAGAGACGGATCGTAACCATCCTTCAGCTCACACTTTATGTCCCTGAAGCTGATTTGGTTACTTTTTTTTTAAATTTATGTTACATTTTGCTGTTCTCTATAACAGCAATCTCTGAAAATTTATGAAGGAAACTCGCCACATTCATGGATTATTATATGCTAGAAAAAATATTTTTCTTTCTAAGTGTCAAAGAGTGCTTTTCTTTTCAAAATAGTTATTCTGGGGCAATAAGCTGATGCCAGCGACAGTGCTGCTGTTCAGGATACATTTGGAACTCCCCAGTTAGAATCCCTTTCTGTTCTTGGCAACACTATTTTGAACAATTGTGAGGGTAGCAATGCTTCATCCTTTGAGAGCGTGCTTCATTTTGTATGAGCAGCCCTAAAATCACTCAGAGCTAAAATGCGTGAACAAGGTTGAATGGCCAAGTTACATAATACTTCATCCAAGGCTGAGGTGAGCTGTTGCTCAAAGACCCTGAGTCTCGGGAGCTTCCTGCACTGGGAAAAAGAAGATTCGATAGTGTCCCATTGTTTTCTTCCACTGTGCCTGCTACACAGGGTGTCAACACACTTTCAAAAATGTCCACATTCTAGGAATGTTTGGAACATTGGAATCAATGTCTAATTCCTAAGGAGATCACTTTTAAGGAAGTATCAATGTGCGTATTTTTTAAATTAATTTTTCTTTAGCAAAAATTTTGTAGTGTTAACCATATATCAGTCTCTATGCTATGTATTTTGCAAATAGTAATTCATGAAACCACATAATGACCTTATGAGGTAGAGACTCTCATTAGCTTATTTATTTATTTATTGCAGTTTTTGACCGGATCTGGGTTTGAACCCACCACCTCTGGTATATGGGGCCGGCACCTTACTCCTTTGAGCCACAGGCACCACCCCTCATTAGCTTCATTTTTACAGATGAGCAAACTAAAGTCAAATAACCGCTCCAAGGCCCAACAGCTAGTTAGTCTTGTGTTTGAATTATCCCCCGTTTGGTTCAATGCCAGACTGCTGGGTATGTTTCTCGACGGCGTCAGTTTTGATACCTGGATTCATGTGGCTACCTCTGCCTCCCAATTTGTCTCCTCCCACCTAATCCAGTTATATCAGGTTCTGTCAAGGAGAATGGATATTTCAAGCCAGAAGAGATTTAATACAAGAAATTGGATCCCCATGACTGGTAGAAGGGTAGAGGAGAAAGGGCAGGGGAAGTCTACACGAGCTTTCAGGAAATCGGGAGGCACTGACCTGCAGGTCGGGCCAGCAGTGCGCATATCTGCCTTCCGGGAGCAGCAGCACTCACTTCTGCCCTAGTGCACGACTTTTATTTTCCTGGAAGAACACAAGTGCATCTTCTGCTTTTCTTCCATCTCCCAAAAGACTCAAAAGTGTCTGTCACTGGTGGACAAAGGGCCTATATGTCAGACTCATTGTCAGAGAGTCAAGATTTATTAGTAATCTGCTATGGATCAGCACTAGAATGGGTGCTAGGGGAAATATTAGGCATAACTGCCTTCTACATCTTAATCTTGATTTGACTATTATATGGAGATGGGCTTATTGATCCTGTTTGAATTAGACGGAGACTAGCATGATTCCTGATACTAAGCAGGAAAGAGGCATTAGAAGAGAGAAAAATGGAAACATGCAAATTGGTTTTTCTCGTCCCTATAGTCTGAACAACTTTACTTTTAACCCATATTGTTCAAAGTGCTCTTTCTCACATTAAGAAGCACAGTAAGTGGCAAAGGAAACTGTTTTCAGAGCCTGTAAAGGCTTGTGGAAGTTTAGGCTTGAAGTATTTATGGTTTTAATTTGAGACACCGATGCAGTACAGTGACCTAGAAAGGCTAATGCTTTATGGTAGAAAGTTTTAAAATACTCAACTAAACGACTGGGGAACTTCCTTTGGAAATGAAAAACACAATCATTTGTTAAATTGCTTCTGTCCCTCTTTCTTGTTTTTTTCTTAAGGTTTTTTTTTTTCTTTTTTGGAAAGTCGTCTACTAGGGGAACAAATATATGGGTAACATGGAACCCAAGCTTGGGTGAGTAGCCACCTAATACCTCTTCCTAATTACATTGCATGGGGTACAATGCAGAGGACATGATAAAGGGAATTCAAACACAACATATGGGCTAGTTGCTCTCATTATACCATCCAGGGAGATTGTAATGACATTAAATATGCTGCAGAAATGCTTCTATACGTTTCTCCTGTAGTTTCATTTGTCATTTCCTTTGTGGTCATGGATGAGATCCAAGACAAAACATCACACAAAACCCATGGTCAAACTCATTTCTACCACTTCTACTTTCTATCTTAAGTACTTAGGATTTTTAACTCATATATGCTCTCAATAACTTCAGGATTTGGGCTAATAAAAGTCTTAACCTCACGGATGAGGAAACAGAGATAGACAAACCTAAAACCAGTCCAAGGACACATTGGTATAGGGTACAGATTCAGAAACCAGCTTGATTTCAGAAGTTTGAATCCCTGATACAGAGCAGAATGAGAAGTTTAAAACAAACATCTGTGTGGCGTTGTAATCACGTTGTGGTCTCCACAACAGCTCATTAAGATCAACCACCACCACCAGCTTCTTACTCATTCCCCTCCCCTCGTTTTTGATAATATTAGCTCAAGACTCAACGTCCCTCTCCCCCATTTTATTCTTCTCCTAATTCTTGGTAGTTCAATGTACCTGTTCACATTTCTGAAATGTAGTTCCCTCATCTGTGACATCAGCAAGATGTAATCCTCAGGCCCCACCCCAGATCAGTTGAATTAAAATTTTGGGGAGTGGGGTCCAGTAGTCTGATTTGTAATAAACCCTTCATGATAGTATTAAGAACATTGGACACTTGCTTTTCCATTCTTGGGGCATTTTCCTTAGGAAGATGTTCTCCAAATCCATGTGGGTAGCTAAAAATGATATAAAGTCTCCATCTTTATAGCTGAATAGTATTCCATTGTATGCATATACAATAGTTTATCCATTTGTGAGTTGATGGGCACTTGCATTGTTTCCACATCTTTGCGATTGTGAATTGAGCTGTGGTGAACATTCTTGTGCAAATGTCCTTATGGTAAGGACATTTCTTTTCATCTGCATAGATACCTCGTAATGGGATTGCAGGATCAAATGGAAGGTCTACTTTTAGTGCTTTGAGAATTCTCCATATTTCTTTCCGAAAAGGTTGCATTAGTTCGCAATCCCACCATCAGGATAAGGCCCACATGAGAGAAAAACAGAATTAAATTCAAAAATTAGGGGAGGGGGTGGCTTGATAAGGTCTCACCTAATGTAGAGGTGCCTAACTGGTAACATATATTTGTTGACTAAATAAATAAAAGAAAGTGAAGACATAATTAAGTGCAGACCAGATATAAATGAGCCAGTTTAACACACTAACAACCAAGCCAAGATATTAAACTGCATTGGTTCTGACAAATTCCTCTCCTAATGTTTCCACAGTGTTTGAGGTCTCCCTTGATACAGGCTGGTGCAAGAGGAAGAGAATATTAAGTCAGCCCTGCAGGTGACATACATGAGAGCTGGCAGGAGGCACAGGGAGAGCCAGGTGGCGTTACTAGTCTTGAGTTCATTTGGACATCTGAACAATGCAAGGTGCCCCATGGCATGTTCTCATTTTAAAAGACTCCAACATATTAATTCTTTCACTAATTTAGACTCACCAAGACAACAAATTTCTAAATGCAATTTAAAGCCACAAATGAAGAGATTGCACAAGGATGATACATTTTCCAGTTGATCTTGCAATTTACTTATCTAATATAAGAACAAAGTGGAATATGATATATAAGGGCTCTCTTGCTACTATTTTTGCATATTTGTACAATATGTAATAACAATATAAAGCACGATGGCTTTAACTTCATTGCAAGATTCCTTCCAAAGGTCTTATTTCTAAATCTGTGACTCTATCACACTCAGAAAAACAACTTAACTGGAAATGAAAGATTCACTCTGAACAATACAAAATAAACAGTTGGATGAGATCTTTTCCAGCTGAATTTTCTTTGCTATGTGAAACAGCTTTATTTAATTTTAGTCATAGGTTGAATTTAATATTTAAAAGTATAAGTTAATAATACTGTATATATCCAATAATTTTACTTGTCTTATTAAGTCCCAGAAGTTCAAAAATTTATTTAAAATCTATTCTCACAAAATTGGTGTGGGTTTTAGAGAAAAGTGAAAAACAATATTTGTAATCTTACAAATATCCTTCACCAAGAGATAAAGGTGAAAGAATTAAAGAGGGTGAGAGAGTAAGTGAATATATAAAAATTTAGGGCTCTTGGAACGTGATTTATTGAAGAATGCCACTTCATTTCAATTTAGTCCCAATTACTTTATAAAGAAGATACATTTTTAGGAGTATCTTAATAAAGATTCTTAAGAAAAAAGAATTTTGGTTTTTCTTTCTTTTCTTTTTTTTTTTTTTTGAGACAGAGTCTCACTATGTCACCCTTGGTAGAGTGCCATGACGTCACAGCTTGCAGCAACCTCAAACTCTTGGGATAAGCTATTCTCTTGCCTCAGCCTCCAAGTAGCTGGGGCTACAGGTGCCAGCCACAATGTCCAGCTGTTTTTTTATTGCAGTTTTCATTGTTCTTTAGCAAACCATGGCCGGGTTTGAAGCCACCAACCTCTGTATATGTGGCTGGTGCCATAACCACTGTGCTATGAGTGCCAAGCCAGAAGAAAGAATTTTGAAGTGAACCAAAGTCATACGAAGTCAAGTTTAACTATTCACATGTGTTTTGCCACTAAGTTACATACAATGTCTGACAATTTCATCCTAGAAAAAGTAATGCAAACATCTTTTCTGAATATAATTACAGTCACCTTTAAGGCACTCCCCTTGGAAGCTATGTAGCAATCAATAACACCAGGCCCTTGTCCACCCTTCAAAGCACTTTTTCTTTAGTAAGTAAGCACACTTTCTTCAGTAAGTTCATGAACTTAACTGTCAAACCTTGTATAATGACATCTCTGATGGCCATTCCAGAAAAGGAGTTCTAAAATTGCTTTCAAGGGTGAACTAGGCACTGACAGCAGTGCATAGTTTCCCAAGGGGAGTACTTCAAAGGTGACTATAGTGATATTCAGTAATGAGGAATGTAGCACCTTTACTAGGTTGAGTTAGTGAATTTAATTGTCAGATCTTGTATGAGCATTTTTATGTGACTAGATTAAGTTACTACTAGATTTAGATTTATAACATGTAGTAGAAATAATCATTACATTAATTCATTAATTTCTTTTCTTAATTTAATATCCAGAAAGTTCACAGAGTTATAGAGCTCAATGCAAAAGGGTTATGAGGAATTTGGTGACATGGGTGTACATGTACATAATTTATTTTTATATATGTATACACACATACACATCCACTCACACATAAATTTTCAAACTAAGCAGATAACCATGCTACTCTACCAAGAATATATAAATACACCACCCTAAGACTTTAAGCATAATAATCAAATAAAACATAACATAGTAATACATTGATATATTTTATGAATTAGTCATTTTTTATAATTCATAGTAATCAAAATAAGTGATTAGCAGTTTAGAATAATAATATAAACATCAGGTAAGTTTTTGTTGCTGTTTAAAACAAAGAAGAAAGGTCACTAGTGTAATTTTAGATGAAACATTTTTCCATCATGATGAACATTGGCCTTGAATACTTATACTGATGATTTTCAAAAGAATGAACTTCTGTTACTAAACTAATTGCCTAAATCATGATTTTCCAATACTTGATTAACTTGTGTCCTACTGCCCTACCTAGCAGATCAAACCTCAATCATTGATATATATATATATTTGAATCCAGTCTATCTTGTAGGATCCATTAAAGATTCACAGCACTTAAAATGTTTTCTGGTTCATTATTGTGGTTTATGGTCAGAAAGAGTAAATACTCATTTTGAAAATTCTTCGGATTAAAATTATTTCATCCAAGCTCTCTCTGTTGCACAGAATTTGGGTCCTTGATCTGTGTGTATCTTAGTGGTAAACCCAGAACTCTTTCCTGAGAAATTTCTGAATTCACAGCAATAACTCATAGAATATCCAGTAATAGGTAACATTTACTTTCATGCTTCCTCTTAAAAATGAATCTACGTTCTCTTTGCCTCTGCCTACTTGCACTGGCAATGGAGACCTGTTCACTGTCTGTGGTGAATGCATATCTTGCCCTTACTCTGTAAACCTACCTTTCTCTTCCTCAATAAACTTTATTCCATGCTTGCCTTAAAAAAAACAAAAAAAAAAAAACAAAAAAAACCTGAAGTTATTTAAAGTATCTATGGAGTTCATGTAAGAGATGGCCTTCTGTCATCATGTGTTCAGTTAGGCTCCATCTATAATGATTATAGGTGTCAATCAGCCTTCTACAGTGCTGATTATTAAAGCAGACAATTCTCCTTTAATCAGCCACACAGAATTTCTGCAGGCTAGGTTCTCATCAGAAAGTATAACCTCAAACTCTTACTTCCTGACAGTAATCAAAAGTACAGCAGCAAGAAATGCTATTTATAGTGTGTATGGCCTAAATAATGTGAAAATCTTTCTTCATAGATATTCTACACCTTCTTCCTTTGATGAATACTGAAAACCTTGTGCCAGTGCACTAATCCAAGACTTCACATACAAGGTCTGACAAGATCACAAACTCATCTTAGGAAAAGTGGTACCTCATTGCTGAAAATCACTACAGTTGCCTTCTAAGTACTCCCCTTGGGAAGCTGTGCACCAGTGCCAGCACCTAGTCCACCCTCAAGGCCATTTTGAATTATTTTCCTGGAATGACCAGAAATTTCATCACATAGCACACAAAAACACACGACAACAATAACATCACTCAGGAAGACACTGCCACACATCAACAAGAACACAGGTGTGAGATACTGATAGACAAAGGTTGTGAACCCTTCCCAAGTTGTCTGTACAGTGCTGCCAGTGTAAGTTGATGAACTTGATTGTCAGAACTTATACAATGACAACGGTAATGATCATTCCAGAAAAAGAGTTCCAAAATTGATTTGAAGGGTGGTCCTTCATCAGTGGTCCTGATGAAGACCTTCTCAAGGGAAGTACTTCAAAGGTGACACAGAGATAGTCAGCAACACAGTATGTAGCACTTTTGCCAGGAAGAGTTCACAAACTTAATTGTCAGACATCACATATCAATTCATTTAGCCACATAATAAAACAATGAGGGAAATAATATTATTACTCTCATTTATAACTATAGAAAAGAGATAATTTGTCCAATGGCTTATAGCCAGGAAGTGGCAAAGTTGGACTCCAAACTCAGGTTGTTTATCTGCATAGTCCACACATAGCTAGCCTTGTATTTATACCAGAATTTGTGGGCCCTTCAGAACTGTGCCTTTCTTTAGCTTGGCTTTGGCTTTGAACCACCTGTTACACTGCAGGCCATTCTAAGAAGAAGCCTTATAAAAGTCACCATTGGTGTTACTGAAAAATATTGCTCTGAATATAGTTTACTATATCATACCATGAAGCCTTTAGGAAATAAAAAATCTCTCAAGTGTCAAGAAATAAACAAACAAGAAGTTGTACTTTTTGTCATGTGAATACCATTAATCCCATTCTTGTAATTTATGGTGTTAATCCCCTTATTCTAACCACAGGAAGCCTCTAACCCTTATTTTTGCTCCACTTCTGTCCCTCATTTCTGCCCTCAACAAAGACTCTTTCCTTTGACTGAACTTGACTCAGCCTCCATTGAGCTCATTTTTTATCTAGACTCAACCTTGGGCTCTGCCTTTATTTCATTTAGTCCAGTTTTAGCAAAATTCCTGCTGCATTGGTTTAGCAAAAATCCCCTACCCTTGATTCTCATCAGATTCTTTCTCCCCTACACTCTGTAACACCATGACCTGCCTTCAGCAAGAACCCTGTGCAGTCGGCTCAACCAGAATCCCTCTTCCCCTGATGTTTCCTCTTAGTAATTTTTCATCCACTGACACCACTTTGCTTATTAGCCATAAATTCCCACTTTTTCTTATTGTATTCACAGTTGAGCCTGATTTTTCTCCTCCAAAAGCAAGGTCCTATATCCTGAGAAGTCTCTCTTACTGTTCTTTACCACCATTGAATAATTTTCTTGAACACCCTTAGTATTTTTGCACTGCCTACTTATTATTCAGCCTTATTTCCCCACATTTATTCTCTTATTCTATTTTTCTTTTTGTCTCTTTAAATAACTCCAAAAGCATTTTTAGGAGCAAGCATGAAAACAAATTATAATTATTACTAATCCATTACTAATAGATTCAGCAAAGTTGGAAATGTTAATGTATTTGAGAGGGCAGGATTTAGTAGTTCTAAAGTGAATGTTAAATTCTTGGAGTGTTACTGCAATGAGTGCTTTAATACCTTTTGTTTGATCAACAAGCTTTTGAGGAGCTGCAGGCTATCCGTAGCTGCTCACTATCGTCTAGCCCCTGTGTTCACAGCCACTCAGATTTTCTCTTCCAGGGTCTAGGAGACTTCAGGCTCGCATAAAAACAAAACTGAAGAGAAGTAGGAAAATTTAAGAGTCAAGTCTTATCTGATCTGGAAAAATACAAAGGAGCAAAACAGAACCTTTTTTAAGACTATAGGTAGGAAAAAGCTCTGGAAGCAGAAAGATGAAAGAAAGGAATGAAAGTCTAGTTTTCAACAAAGAAAAAGAAATCCCAAAACTAATCATCCAGTTTGAGCCTTCCAGGAGTAACCTGAATTTTGTAATTTAAGAGAGATGCCTCTAAAATTTTTCTCCTTAACGACTGGAATTCTAACATTGGAGATTTACTTGGGCTAATAAGAAAATATTCCCAGGATGAGTGGGAGGGACCCCTATCCCATGGCCTGTCAACTGATATATTCAGTCAGCTTCCCTGATACCCTGCTGAGATAGGGATTCAGAGTTTTGATGGGAGATGGGACAACGACAGGAGCGAGGGGTAGTTTTTGAGAACATTGCATCTCAGAGGAAAATTAGGGTGAGTGAGTGCTTTGGGGTACGGAGGGGATGCTGAGTGCAATTCTGAACACATTGAGTTTTTGCTGCCTTTGGAATATGCAAGCAGAGAGACTGTGGTAACCATTTGATCATGTGGGTTGGAAGCTTCAAAGAATGATCTAGAAATAGGCTTAGAAATGGTCAGTTTAGGCATTTGCAATTGTAGGCATAAAAGAGAGTATCTGGGAGTGGAAGTGCATTTATGGAGAAAAGAAAAGAATCTGTAAAAATGCCCTGGGAATAGGAGACAGAGAAAGAGCATCCAAAAAGGCAACTAAGATGAATTGGCCAGAGGGAGGAGGAGCCTGGAGAGAGGGGTGATGGAAGTCAAGGGCCAGTGTATGGCAGCTGTGACCAGCTTCCTTCCAGCCAGGTTGTGTACAATATAAGTGATGCTCATTTACCTACGTATGCTCTAATAGGAATACCTATGGGGTACTGTCGCGTGAATCAGAAGTGGGAGCTATGCAGAGAAGAGGTCTTGTTCCAGAGGGCAGAGACTTTCAGAAAGAGAAAACATCAGGAGCAAAAGCATGCAAGTAAACACGCTGTGTGATGAGTTTATAGAACTACAAAGAGCTTGAACCTATTGGAAAATAAAATCTGAGGGAAAGCAGAAAGCAACAAGTGATTTTCCTTACCTAACACGCATTCATGGTCTGACATGCACCCAGGACTGTTCTAAGGCCCTTACACAGAGCAACAGTGAATCCTCCTGGCAATTCCTGAGGTAGTTCCTATTATAATCCCCTTTTTCAGATGAGGACCAAGAAAGGACCGGTCACTTGTGTGGGATCTCATAGGTAATGAAGGCAGTAGTTAGCCTGGCTGCAGAGGTGATGGATGTCACCACCATGCCCTGGGCCTTCTGCAGTGAAGAGACAAAAGGAAACAGAGGAATGGAAGCTAAGTCCGAGTGTTTCCACAAGGAGGGAGTTTCTGTGTATAGAATGATGCTGGAAGGCCAGATAGAAGCAGTTCCCGTGGTGTGTAAAATTTTTGGTCCACTTCTGCATATTGTGGAATTATGTGGATTTCTTCAGTGTGGTCCTGGGTCACTTCACTTTGGACCTCAATTTCCTCACCATGATACTGGCTGCTCTCCATCCCCACAACAGCCACTTTGAGAGGATGTGTGAAAAGCTATGCAGGAAATGTCCCCGGCCCCTGAGAGATGAGCATTACTATTCTTGATATTGTTATGCCATCATTATGCTAATGACACTTTTATCAGCTTCAGGGTGAAGGAAGAATCTGTGTTTATTCAAAGAAAACACACCCTACATAAAAACAGGAATTTGTTTCTTCATCTTCATTTTCAAGCATATTCATACATGGAAAATATGCCTTAAAAGCACATAGCATTTTAATAACAAGTAAAGGGATCATTTAAATGCTCCTCAGTCAAACAGTAATCATTATGCAATTACCTGTTTTTCTCCATCTGAAATTTCCACCATAAACGTGCTCCTTTATTCGTGCATTTAATACTTAGCCTTTCAGCTGCCTTTTGAAACTTTTGCTGTGCAGCCTAAATGCTATATTTGTCCATATAGAAAGTCTTCTCTTTCCAAATATAGAAAAACTCATCAAAAATTGCTGAGTGCATAGACACTACTCCCACTGGACCCTGATGATATTTATGTGCATAATGGCAATACCCAGAGCTATTGACAGACTGAGAACAGGGAAGCTGCCCAGAGTGAGGCCAGTGACCATGTGGGGCCACTGTAGATGTAGGCGGATCCTCCCCCTCCCTCCACATTTGCCGTGAGTCGGGGCTACTACGCAGGATGCTGCCAGTCCCTCAATCAGGGACCCTGGGACATGGTTAATGAACCTCCTAGGAAAGATGTTCTCTTATATAAGATCAGTGTCAAATAAACCAAAATATTCTTATTTCCAGGAGTCTGCAGGGCAAAATCGTCAGACACTCAAAGGATTCGGGCAGTCTTTCTCGGCCTCTCTCTTTCCAGCTTCTTGCTTCTGCACCCGTGGCATTCCTCCCTGACAGGGATCATGACACTTCACTCCTTCCCCAGGATCCAGTGTCCCTTCCAACTATCCACGCTGTGTAGGACCAGCAATCTCACATTTACAGATTGAAAAACACAATTAACTTTTGATTAAAATCAATTCACGCCATTGTGTTACCTCAACTTCAATCCCAGCCCCATTGTGAAATTGCCCAAGCACATGTACACACAAACCTTCCAGTATTTTTTCTAGGTAACTACAAACATGTAGAGGTTGGGGAGGTGGAATGCAGAAGGAGTCTAACACTCATGTCAGAGGAGGCACACTTGAAGACCACCCACCCAGGAAAACCTGATTGGCAATTTAAGGATGGCAAAAGAGGTGTGTAGCTCAGAGGTCACAGTTCATGAACTGTCAGCACACACAGGATGCAGCGTTCTCCCAAGAATGCAGACCAGCTCCCCACAACTGAGAAATAACTGTTTTAAGAATTGCAAGGGATGAAAGTGTGTATTCTATTCCCTTGTCATTCCCCTTTTGGAATTGGATCCTGCCTTACCCACAGTTTTGTGGACAGGCTTCTTCTAGGAGTCCTTGCCCCCCCCCCCCCACACACACACACACACCTCTGCCATCTTTCTATGTCATGGGCAATGAATACTTTCCAATATTGCCCATTTGCCATTGTGGTTTTGGAACCAATCTCATTCTCTCTAATAATAGAAAATAAATCCTAATGACATTTTTTAAAATGAATCCTTATTTTATTTATTTTTTATTGTTTGTGATTCATTGAGGGTACAAAGATTTAGGGTACACTGATTGCATTTGAAAGGTAAAGTCCCTCTTATAATTGTGTCCTGCCCCCAAGAAGTGTGCCATACACTGTAACCCCCATCCCTACCCTCTTCCCTTTTCCCCATTCCCTCATTCCTGATCCTCCACTTGCATTAGCTCCTATGATGCCTTCATATTAAAATTGAGTGCACTAGATTCTTGCTTCTCTGTTCTTGTGATGCTTTACTAAGATGAAAGTGTTCCAGCTCAATCCAGGTTAACACGAAAGATGTAAAGTCTCCATCTTTTTAAATGGCTGAATAGTATTCCATGGTATACATATACCACAACTTGTTAATCCATTGTTGGGTTGGTGGGAATTTAGGTTGTTTCCACATTTTGGCAATTGTAAATTGAGCTGCAATAAACAGTCTAGGAAAATGTCCTTGTGAGAAAATGATTATTTTTCTTCTGGGTAGATGCCTAGTAATGGGATTGCAGGATAAAATGGGAGGTCTAATTTGAGTTATTTGAGGATTCTCCATTTCTGGTGCATCTTACAAGGATACATGTGAAACTTACTAAATGTAGAATGTAAATGTCTCAACATAATAACTAAGAAAATGCCAGGAGGGCTATGTTAACCAGTGTGATGAAAATATGTCAAATGGTATATAAAACCTGTGTATGGTGCCCCATGATTGCATTAATGTACACAGCTATGATTTAATAATAAAGAAAAAAGAAAGAAAAAAAAAAAAAGAAGAAAGAGTATTTTCTTGCTGAATAAAATTATAAAAATACCCCCATTATTATAATTATTGGGTAATTCTGGCTAGCTCTTTAAGGGGCTCAAAAATAGCTATTAGACAGAGTTCCCTTCCTCAAGGAATTTAATTAAAAGAGGGCTGCCCAGCCCATCACAGAGGACACAATTAGGAAGTAATATCAGCTAGTTAGTTCAAAGACATGCTCCATTAAGGAGAAAGAGGAAGTTGGATGTCATTATACTTAGAATGGGGATGGGGGAGGTCAAAGTTGTCTTCGCATTTGCCTAAATTCTCTGAATGATGCAAACGGAAGAGCCGTGTGTCCTGAGTTACCCAAGCTGTCACTTCTCTCGGTCTCTGAAGGTTTAACCATTTTCAAACAATTGGGACCAAAAAGTAATACAGAAATACACATCTAGTCACAATTCTGTGAAGGTTTTTCTTATGGCAAACAAGGTCTGGTGCTTCCTCATCCTGTAGTCCTCCACAAATAGCTAAAAGGAAAATCAGCAAGTATAATACACACTTCATGAGCACATCAACTCTTCTATAATACTGATATTTATAATACAAAAGCAAAAGCGTCTCCAGAACCTTGCCTACGTGATGTGAAGGTGCCAACTCTAAATCCAAGCTGCTACAGAACCTCCCACTTGAAATACATATTTTCACATAACTCTGTGTACCTTCTCATCATTCACAGCTCTCACAAAGGCTTTATTTTTGGTTTTCTATGAAGAAAATCTCTTAAAAATAGGTTTTTAATATTTGTCATGCATCTCTGAGAATATGCACCTAGGAACACACAGAAATAATACCATCTTGTAAGCAGAGATAGCTAAGTTTTGAGTTAAGGATTGATGTTGTGAAATCTAAGAACCTTATTTTGGGAAATTCAACTTTAACAACCCATGTCCCTATGCACCAGGATTTTATCACAGCTCAATTTGTTATCACCAGCATGTGGAATCAGCCCAAGTGCCCCAAAACACATGAATGAATGAATGAACTGTGGTATATGTGAACCATGGAATACTACTCAGCCATAAAAAGATGGAGACTTTATATCTTTTTTATTTACCTGAGTGAAGTTGAAGAACATTCTCCTTAGTAAAGTATCACAAGAATGGAGAAGTAAGGATCCAATGTACTCAATACTAATATGAAACCATTAGAAAAACAACTGCAAGCCCACACAAAAGAAAAATAATTAAATTCAAGTGGGTAGAGAGAAGGGAGGTAGATTGGTAAACTCTCACCTAATGGGCACATTATAAGGATATATAGCACGCCTCCTGGGAGAAGGGCTCAGCGACAACTTGGGCTTTGCCTGATGAATGCAAATGTTGTAACCTAATCATTTGTATCCTCATATTAATCTGAAGTGAAAACCAAAAATCTATGTCTCTTTTATAGACTTTGTATCAGAACCCAAACATCTGTGTAGAAAGTAAAATTTTTCTCTAATCGGTTTAATATGTTTGGAATGGATATTTGGAATTATTTAATGTAGCTGAATGCTAAAATACTGATACATGTTTGCAATATCTGCCTTTTTTACCCTTTCAGAGAACTTGGGCTTCTCCTCCCACTCACTGCTTCCTCTTTTCTTCCTTTCCCATCTGCATTAGAAAAAAACATGTTATTTTCTGACAGCTGATTTAAGGCCACTGACACAGCTTCGACCACAGGGCACGGGGGTCAAAGGAACTACTCCAAGCAAGTTTGGTGTTAAGATGGTGTAATGAGTTTCTTATTTTAGACTCTTTGTGCTTTGTCATAGAAAGAGTGAATCGGAGAAGCTGTAGAAAAGCTGGAAAAGAAGCCGGAGTCGGTGGTTGAGTTTAGCAGGGCCTCTGATTCACAGATCTATGGGGAGTGTAGATGTCTCGGCCAGGGCAAAATGGAAAGTGAAAGAAGCCAGAAAGAGCTGCAATAAATACCTGGCAGTGGCAAGACTGTCGTAGTGGCTTTCAGTGGCATACAAATTGTTGCACACTCTGTGAATGTCCACAAATCATCTACAAAACAGCGCCAGAGCACGCAAGACCCTGCTTCCCAGGCAATGACTCAAACCCCTACAACAGCCCAGAGTTTCTCTCTGGAAATTCACAGTTTCACCACTGTAGATGTATATGGCACCGGAGTGTCACAAACCAAAATGCAGTGGTGATTTGTTAGAGTTGACAACTGTTTTACCTACTGAAAGATGAAAGGGCTCAAGTTCTTTTCTGTGGAAATAGGCAGCAATTCAAAGTGCTCACAAGTTTCAGGAAGGAAGAATTGTAATAAGTTGCTGCAAAAGCATCCCTTGGGGCTCAGCAGACACCCTCTCCTCTTAGGACTTTACTACACAAAAAATGTAAAGGTTAAAAATAATAACTTGCCAGCCAGGTGCAGATGGGATCTTGATATTTGGTAACCTATGTTAAAGTTTTATTTTAAGGTAGAATTTTGGACTTCTTCAATCTTCTTTCTCATTGTAATCCATAGTTCAGGTGAACATTTTCGCTTTGGTGTGTGCATTTTCTTTTCTATGTGGATCACTTGACTTGCTTTGCCAATCTTTTTCATTTTATACTGTTTATAGAAGAAAGATTTTGCATATCAAGGTAGTGACATAACATTTGGTGAGAATCTACATTAAATTGTCTAATTATTAAGAGAAAATATTGGGTGCCAGTTTGTGATTTTAATACTGATAGCCTCATTCAAAATGCAACTCCATTTAGAACACTACTTTTGGAAAATATCTCAATACCTTGTATGTGGCTAGCTTCAGCTCAAATTTTGTTTTTGTTTAGAAATTTTGACTCCAATGTGGGAAACACTTGATTACTTATTTTTCTCCTCTAAAGCACCATTGTATCGTTAATACATTTCTTATATTATTAGTATTGATACCTTGTACATGCATTCACTCATTCAACATTAAAAATACATTTATTATTATCTGCACCTAGTCCTGCCTTAGTCCCTGGGAGGTAAAGATGATGAAGACATGTTTCCTCTCTCTATAGAGCTCAAAATTAAGATAAGCAGGAATGTAAACAGAAGTTGCAAAATAGCAGGATTGATGCTCAATGTAATATTTAATTCTATGTAACATAATATCATAAAGTTATATACAAAGCTTGGTTCTGCAATAAAGATGGAGGAGATCAATACTTCATGATTGGGAGTCCTCAGGGAAGTAACAATGTTCAGGGTGAATTTTTACTAGAAAGGGGATCAGTTAAGTGGCAGGCCTGTTATTCATTGGTAGAATTTAATCCAGATCACTGAAAACTAAAGAAAATGCTAAAACTAATTTGAGGTATTTTCTTTCCTCAGTAGTTTAGAAAGACCTTTTTCAGAATTCCTTACCCATACTTAGGTTTCCACCTTCAGATTCATCATTCTGTTACAAGTCTTGGTTTCATTTTCACCGACATTTCTATTTATGGGAAAAAAAATTGACAGTGCGAGTTGTAGAAACTATTCCTTGCTAAACTTGGAATGAAAATGCTATACTCATCTTAGATAAGAAATGACTCCTTTCAAAATTATTTCAATAGGCTTTGTTTACTGCCCTTAGAGAAGTTATTTAAGACTCATTCCACTGGAAAGCTCCAGTCATGTATAAACTGGGGGCACAGAGCCACTGGATGAGGGAGCCCCTCCTTATGTCCCACGGGTCACACAGTGTTTACATGGAAAATGCTGGTAAAACATCCATCTTTTCATCTAAGAGGACTGAGATCGTACATGGAAGATGATGAATTAGAGTCAGAATTAGACAAATACTTAACTCTTAATATTAAGAGTGGTTTTTCTCCTGTCCCTTTTTACATGGGATCCACTTCTGATTTTCACATTGCATCTTATATCACTTAGATTAAAAGATGATTTTTTTCTCTGTCACCCAAATAATATTGTCCAGCATAGGGTTCTGGCAAAATGGGCTGCATTATCTGGAGCAAGCTGCCATTCATGGACAACAGGCCAGCAAAGGACAAGTGCCCTATTATCTCAGCATCTGGCACAAAGGCCACAGAGACACTATTTGTCCTGAGTCACCATGTTTATCTCCGGTCACTCACATTTTCCCTCCATAAAAAGCAAGGAACAGGGAGATTCTGTGGCCCCTGTAGATCTCTTTTTAGCAGGACAAGAGTGGGGATAGCAGGCACAGCAACATATGGGACTGAGGCTTCCTGAAATCCTGGCTCCATAGGGTGGTGCTGGGAAATGATGACTTCCAACACCAGGAGAACTTGGGGATCCCGGGTCCTGGGAGATGTTGAGATGTCTGTAGCTTTTCCCGCGGGAGATGAAGTGCTGTCCAGGCCCAGGGAGCTCAAGGGTAGGCAAGGTAAAGGGAACTCAGACAAGGCTGCTACCCTCCCACAAAATGAACTTCAAACAAGTGCAAGTAAGGGCTTCAAAACTCCGCTAACTATAGAGATGTTAATGAAATAATGATCATAGTTATCAGGTTTTAGTGCCAAACATTGTGTATGCTAATACTTGACATGTACAATATACAATATAACCTTTAATCTCCACATCTACTCTGAAGGCAAATGTCATTTTCTTCACAGTACAGATTAGAAAACTGAGGTTATTTGCCCAAAGATTATTAGTGATGGAGCAAAAAAGTCAAACTCAGATCTTCATTTTTTACTACACATTATTGCTTGCATATTGGAGTAGTATATTATTTCACCTATGAAACATAATCATAGAATCTCAAAATAATGAGAGCTGAGACCAGTGCTTCAGAGCCTACAACATGTGTATGAACCGTCTGCAATGCAAACTCTGATTCGATGCACGCTGGTGGGGCCTAAGAGTCTGCAGTTCTAACACAGTCCTAGGTCAGGATCATGTTACATATCCCAGGACCATACTTTGAATAGAAATGCTTTGAGTATTTCATGGATAACCTACTCAGTTTCATTCTTTAGGATTTAAATTACAGAAAAACAGACATGCACTATCACCAAGACATGAAAAGTAATATACCAGATTTTATCAAACAAGTGGCATTTTTCTCAGAAACAGTTGTATCCCGTTAGAATGATATATCATATATTAGTAATCTCTTTAGGAAAAAAAAAATATGTAGGTATATAAAGCTTAAAGGCTTAATTTTAAAAAGTGGACATGCCAAGTGCCAGGGAAGGCATTGATGCATTGGCCACTGTCAATCTCGGGCACTCACCTTCACTCCTAAACTGCAGAAGGGACTTTCACGCCGATGCCTTGCCAAGGATCCTGCACAATTTCATTTGCAGTGTTGAGGTGAGGATGTCCTTCACATGTCCTTTGGTGACACAGATGAGCAGAGCTTTGGCACCTTTGAATGCAGCTGTGTTGAGTTTATTAGGCTCAACAGAAAGAGGAAAATGAACAGGAGTCTAATACACATGACTCCTGGAAGCCCTTCCTGCCAGCCCCCAGATAAGGCTGCAGCCTCTGCACAACAAATTGCTCACTAATGCAGAAAGCTCCAGTAATCCATCCCCAGAACCCGGCTCCTTGCCTGGCTGAAGAATGATGAGAAAAGGGGGCATATGGCAAGGGAGCCAGTTGGGAAACAAGCCCTGATAAGCCACCCCTGAAACTGAAAGTAGAATAAGCAGTGGGCTGCATCTGATGGGAAGGAGAAGCCTGCAAGTCACAGACCCTGCGAAGTCCCACCTCTATGGTTGTTGCCACAGGTCATGGGATCTGAGAGATGAGACATGCAAAAAATTAAGCAGTTGTGATACTTCTGGCCTTTTTTTTAGAACTGCAGCAAGTCTCAAAGGGACTTTCAGGTCCTCTATGGAATAGACTCTTTGCTTTGATGGCATTAGTGCCATGTATTAAAGAGGAAAGTTTGGAACTGGCAGGGAGTGCTGTCTGAGGGGGCAGAGGCCGGTCCCCTGACAAGGGCCTTGCCTGAGATGGATGGCCACGTTCCTTCAGAGGACTGCCCAGTGGTTTTCCTGTCTGCCTGTGAGAATCCCCAGCATGGATTCCTCCTCGTGAGAGGGCACACCACCCAGACTACAAGGATGAGCTGACCTAGTTTCTTCCCCAAAATGTCACACTGAGGAAGCCTCCTGGAGTTCATTTACCATTGAGGAGATAAGGCCTTGCTGCTGGGTGATTCCAGACTATGATGCACATCGAGCAGGACCTCAGGAAGGGGACCAAGGTCCCGCTGAGAAGGATCTCCAGCAAGGCTGGCAATCCTGAAAACAGCCCATGAAATCAGCATGCATGTCTGCTTCTCTCCCTACAATTAGCACCGCCAAAAGGAGAGGACTGTGCACTGGAGAATTGCAGCCCACAACCCTGCATGTGGGCTCTGCGGGCCGGAACAAGCTGGCTAGACCATAGGGCAGCCACTTTTACTCTGGTCTTCTCCCTGGCACAGTAGAATGGGGAAGATGGGGAGATAGTTAGCTAACTGCATTACCCTAACTGCACTGTGCTTTTAGTTCCCAAGTTTTCCAGGTGAGCTTGATTCCCTGAGAGGAGAAGGGTGATGATGTTAAGGTATAACATAGGGAACCCAGTTAGAAAACGCAACTGACATTTATTGACTACCTTGTGCTAGCCTCTTACCCATCATGTCACTTTTATTATAGAAATCAGTAGAAAAAAAGAATCTTGGGGCTCTTCCATCTGATTTGCCTGGCCACCCCATCCCATCTTTGTCCTACCGGAGGTCTCATATGCTTTGGAGACACCTATAAGACCCTGGGTTTGCCCCTTCCTCCTCATCCTCTCCCCCAAAAAGTAAAACACAGTGCTGATGGAGAAAAAAAGGGGAAAGCAGCAATTTTATGGCCAAGAAAACTAAGAATACAAAGAAAATACGCTACCAGTGATATGTCTAAGTCTAACAAGAACCATAGATTCATAAACATGAAGCAGGAATAAATGATTTATCTGAGTTCACTCAACAAATAGTCATGAACCCTTTTTTGTCCCACACATTTTCCTGAGTTCTAGAAATACAGAAATAAACCAGTCTCTTTCTTCATGAAGTTTCAACATTCGTGGAGGACAGCACCCCCAGCTATCACATTAAGCACATACACAGTGCCCCAAAATGTGTACACATTTTAAGAAAGGAAAAAAAAAAAATGTATTGAAATGGTAATACTCAGTACATGTCTATAACAAAAGATGAATATAAGTCACAGTCGAGCACCTCTTCTAATTACAGAAGTCAAATGTTACTGGAATATTACAATTTTCATACAGTTTTTCCTTTTTTAAAATGTGTGTACGTTTTTTGGCACCCTCTCTATATAGACAACACCTGGTTACAAGTGTTATGAATAAAAACAAATCAAGATAAAGGGAAAGAAACTGATGGAAAGGCCCATCCTACATGGGGTGGTGTGGGGATGGTCTCTCCAGGGAGCAACATTTGGTCAGGGGCTTCATTGAGTGAAAGAAAAGAAGCAAAAAAATTAGACTCAAAGGATTGTATTTGTGTTCCTTGCTTGAAAATATTACCATCTTCTCTCGGCTGGTTCTGAACAAAGTCTCCGTGAAAATTCCTTAGAAGCTCAAGATCAAAGTTCTTGAACCTATTCTTTCTACCAGTTAGAAAATGCATATCATGGGCCGGGCACTGTGCCCAGTGGGTCAGATACTTTATCTCCTGTAATCCTCACAGGTCTGTAAGGGAGCTATTAGGATCTTCATTTTATAAGTCAGATAACTGAGACTCAGAGAGATTCAGAAACCAGTCCACGGCACTTGAAAAGGAAGCGACAAGCTTAGATTCACTCTGGGGTCTTTACCCACTGGCCCTTAACCTCAGCACCTACTCCCTTATTTTGAATGCCTCCATGCCAATTAGTTTCAAAGCCATCTTAATCGCTACTTTGATAATAACCTGAACTAGCCTGCTATACACCCCACTCCTCTCTGATGTTCATGCTAAAGTGAGTCTCTCTAGACTTTTCCGCATAGCCTTGACTTCACCTGCTGGGCAACAGCAGGACAGCCCTGGCCAGGATGCCCTGGACCAAGCATCTGGCTGAGCAGGTGAGATGGCAGCTCAGGAGGGGGTGAACTCAGAAGAGCTAGCTCGTGACACTGACCAAGAGATTTGAACTCCATGTAGAAATCGGGGAATAAAGGATTCAGCAGACAAGAAACAGAACATAGACAGGTGGAAATATTAAGAACTGGAAATGTCAAGGGAGCTCTCACCATCCAGAGATAGTTTCTGTGCTGTATTCACACTTTGTTAGTGATGTTAGCCTTCGGCCCAGTACTGTGGAGTGTCACGCAGAAAGCAGAGAATTTCAAGGAATCAGTGCCCTTAGCTTGGACAAAGAACACATGCCAAGAGAGTGAGGTGCTCACGCCTGTAATCCGAGCACTTTGGGAGGCCAAGGCAGGTGGATTACTTGAGCTCAAGAGTTCAAGACCAGCTTGAGTGAGAGCAAGACCCCCATCTCTATTTTAAAAAATAGAAAAACTAGTCAGACATCGTGGCAGGTATTGTAGTCTCAGCTGAGGCAAGAAGATCACTTGAGTCCATGAGATTGAGGTTGCTGTGAGCTATGATGCCATGGCGCTCTACTCAGCATGACAGAGTGAGACTCTGTCTCAAAAATAGATAAATAAAATAAAAGAGGACAGAGGTGACATTCATTGTTCACGCCAGCTGATTCCAGGGAACCTCTTTAAACTTTGCAATGAACCATTCTTACGTGTTCAAATTCATTTTTATGTGCAACAAATAAAAGTTGAGATGAGAAAAACCTAACAAGGAGCCGCTATCATTTACAATGATTTTATAGTCACCATTATCATTAACACAAAATATAAATCACAAATTAGACATTATCCATGCTTTTAGCGTTTGGAGCAGAAAAGGAATCAAATGAAGGGCACAGAAATAACCCCATCTGGTTATGCTACGTGGAGGGCACAATGACAGCAGGAGGGGTTTGTTTTTTTTTCCTTAACCCACAGTTGTCTGGTTGGAAATGACAGAGGGGTCGAGCCAACATACATTTGTTTAATTTCTGACTTACACAAGTTGTTTATTTTTAAATATAAAATCCTGGAAAAACAAACTTGAGTAAGGCCAGATCTTTGGTTGTGTTTGTGGGAAGAGTAATAAGACCGCTAGCCTTCTTTTATTTTTTAATTAAGTCATATACACATAGGACATGTGTACATTAATGCATTTATGGGGTACAATGTGCTAATTTTATATACAATTTGGAATGCTTAGATCAAATTAGCAATATAGGGCTTCACCTCATTTACTTAATTATTGTGTTAAGACAATAATAGAATTTATATTCTATACTTAATAGAGTATATAATACTGAGTCATGGAAATTAGGAGGAAGAAAACTTGTAAAGAAAATGAGACTGTGTTGCCTAAAACACTGGAGAAGTCTCTATATCAAATATTTTTATTTTCTCCCTTATACCTTAAGTCTGAAGAATATCTTTAAATGTTATTTCTACAATGAATATATTTAACTGGTGACAGATGGAACAGTCAGTACAGGTGATGAATTTTCCAGCTAATTTAGCTGATAGAAGTTCCTCTCTGTGCTCTTGTCCAACATCAGTCAGTCCACAAGACATCAGCCCAAGAGGAAGCTGAGAACTGAGATGATGAGAAAGAAGTTTATACCAAGGGCTCAGAGAAGCCAATAAGTATCTAAATGGGCAAATACAGGTAGCAGAAGCTACTGAAAATGGTGTCAGCAATAAAGATGCACACAGCAAAAAAGAGAGCCCAGGAATGTCACATTGTAATTGGGAATCAGTTTGGGGGCATAGAAAACCATTAGCAAGAATGGCACTTGATACTGAGTCCAAGTGACAGAGCTCTGAATGAGGGGACCCTTTTCTCCTTCCTTGTATAGAGTCTTGCTGTGGTGAGCTGAGCTTGCTGGTGGAGGAGCAGCCAGCTGTGAACATGTAATAATACACATAGTTCATTGAACCAGGCTCCTGGCCAAGGGAGTGAATGGGAATTGAATTGCCTCTTTCTAATCCTACAAGCCAGCCAATTGAGCTGGCAGAGGGCCTGGCGAAGGAAAGCAGGACTCGTATCCAGAATGGGAAGGTGGTGGTGAAGAGAAAGGAGTAGAAGAGGGACAGGATGGAATGGGAAGAAATAGAAGAGAAGAGTCAGAGGGAAGGGATCGAGTCAAGATTTTACATCTGGAATTTTTAAAAGTTAAGTTTGCATCATTTTTTTTTTCAACAGCTACCTTGCATTCGAGAAGTCTCTCAAAACTAACATTTATTTGAAAATGAAAAGTTGAATTCAATGTCAACATTAGTTAAGAGTAGGTTTAGCGATGAGTTACATAAATGCACACAAGAGCAGCTTATACATGCAGAACTCTGCTCTCTCCTGTAACAGTTTGGATACCTACAGCATGGGTTGGCATGGTCACATCTCTGTTATCTCACCCAGTGTGCCGCCACACAGCCAGCTACAGAGGGTGTCCTTGTCCTATGGTCCAAGAAAAGATCCAGCTTTCACATCATGCTTTAAATGGAAGGATGCAAGAAGTGTAAAGAGTCCATATCACTGCTTTCAAAGGAATTGTTCAGAAGTTGCGATAGGACATTAGCTAGAGTTTAGCCACACAACAACCCCTAGCTGCAAGGAACCTGGGAAAAACGTATCTTTATTTCAAGTGGCCCTAAGCACAGCTGAAAACTAGGGGTTCTCAGAGACGGGAATGGATATTTACTTGGGCAGGGGATTATTAGTATTCAATAGACAAAATCTGAAATCCGATTGTTAAGATCAAAGCCCAAGAATATGACCTGTTAGGCAACAAAATAGGTAACAAATAGGAAGGCAGATGTGCAATTTACATTAAGGAGTACAAATGAAAGCAAAGGGATGGCACTTCCTCCTGTCACGTTAACCTCCCCAAAAGAAAAATACGTTGAATAATTTATAGAAACGTTAAGTAGTAAATAATAGTTACCTTGCTCCACTTGGAGCAGTGGAACTATAATTTTTTTTTTCAAAAGAGCATATCTTTTTAAAGTATTCACAATAATTTTTTTTTAATATTAGCCAGTTGTTTTGTTTTCTGAGCTTTTTTTTTTTTTGAAGTGTTTCTTCGTGTAGCCTTTGCTGCAGACAATTTCAGTCCTCGTTTCGGTGACCTACCGACAGTGTGGTAAATGGAATTAGACTTCAGTGATCATCTTTTCTTCCTTCCTCTTCTTATAATCTCAGCAACAATCGGCAGAATCGATTTAGCTGTACTTAGGAGGTTCCCAATCTTCCTGTCTTGTGCTTTTCTTTGACACTTGGGTGGTAGCCATAGTTTTCTTAGGAAGGTACTGTCAGCCTTTTTATAGTCGTGTGTCTCTCCCAGAGCTAATTCTTCACACTAGGTTAGTTTGCTTGGCCAGACTGAAATTTTCTATTGTTCGTCTCTAGTATACTGTGTAGATGGGCCTTTGTGAGTGTTGAGGATCCAAACAGAAGCCATTCATAAGGGGTGGGCAGGCTTCTGAGGAGGCACTGAGTCTGTGGAGGGGACTGTGAACGCAGCTGCTGGCTGAATCCACATTGTATATTGGGCGGTGAGTTCACATTTTTGTCTGCAGCCCACCCTTCTCCCCTGGGATACAGATTTATACATCCAACACTTCCCTTGTGATTTCACCAAAAAGCAAACTTTTTACCCTACTTAGAAAACCTACAGGATCGGTTCCTGTGTGTCTCTCTGAATCTGACATTTCTACATTTCCTTTTGCTCATAATTTTCTGACAGTGCTTGAGAACTTTAAGTTCACTCCTGGCTTGGGGCTTTCATACAATCTTATCTTTCTGTTAGAACATTCTTCTTCCACAGCCTCAGATACTTAACTCCTTCTTCTCATTCTGATCTCATCTGAATTGTCACCTCCTCAAAGAGGTTGTCCGTAATCAACTAATTAAAAATAGCCTACTTATGTGCCCAATAACTCCCTCTATTTGGTTACTATATTTTTATTTATAGTATTAATAATTATGAGATTACCTTATATGTTATTGTATGTATTTACTTTCTGAAGCCCCTCACTCTACAAAAAAACAGGGGCTTGGTATGTTTTGTTTACTGTCAAAGCCATCATTAGAATAGTAACTGGGGTATGAAGGCTTAAATAATGTTGATTTGTTGAATGAATGAATGAATGAATGAATACCTATTTTAGTTGGTAGCAGTTTGGGTTCAACTGCTATAAAAAGAACTCCAAATTCATCCTCAGAAAAGCACCAGCATGTGCAAATTGAAAATTTGAAGAGTGACTTTCTGATGTAAACATGTTCTTCCTCAGCTCCAAATGTCTGTGAATGCCCTATGCAACTACTAGTGTAGGCTTCCCTGGATTTTGTATAGTAAAGATAACATCTAGTTGAATTAAGGCTAAAGAACATGTATTGAAAATCTGTTTCCTCTACTGTTTTTTTCCTGTCTCCACTTGGGAAATCACCTCTCTAGCCCCATCCACCCCCAGTCACCACTAGGCTTTACTGCATCAGCAATTTAAGTTTGAAGTTACTCCTTAAGAAATTCTACTCAGCTGTGATTTTAATTTTTCTACATGATATACACTTTTATTGGTTACAATTTTGCTACCGCAATCTTTCTTCTTGGATTTTTTTTTCTGTGAGTAACTTCAGCCCTATCAGGGCAGAAATACATTTGCAGATATGTCAGAAAGTAAAACATGAAATCTCTGGAGATAATATCTTTCAAATTTGTAGTGATTCTACATACAAAACATATCCTGTACATTTGTGTGGCACTTGCGAGCCTTCAGATCTCTTCCTCCAGTAAATTTTTTAATTTGTTTGCTTTTGAGACAATTTATGAAAGTATGCTTATAGTAGAATCAAGTGTTTTCTTCAAGATGGCTGGTGACCTAAAAGGATTATGGCATACTTCAAGAAGGAAAGATAAAGAGAGGATATTTCAAGACCAACACAGTGTGGTTTATAGCGTCTTTGTGGTTGTAACTTAATCACACACGTTATCTGTGTATGTGTGGTTATGGGGCTGGGGGTGGGAAGGACTTTGGTTCTGGAAGTCCTGCTTCTGCTTCCTCTTCTAGGCCTAGCTCTTTCGTAACTGGGAATACAGAAGGATTAAGAGGGGCACAGCTTCTTAATCAACTTATTATCAGTATGTGGTGAGGAGGGGGCCTTATTATTATTATTATTATTATTATTATTATTATTATTATTATTCTGGCTCCAAGTAATCCCACCATCAGCATTTGTGATGGTCTTCACCTGAATGTTTGCTGAGGACCCCCTCAAAGAGGATCAGCAGGGTCTCCCTTCAGTCCCACCAGCGTATGGGGTCCTGAGTGGGGTGTAACATCACTTGGCCAGTTTAAGCCTTGGCAGTCTGGTTCCTACTTCCTCCAGTGTCACTACTGCTCTTTCAGTGGAACCAGTGAACTGCTAGGGTCCTCTTCCTTCCACTCAGAGAGCCTCAGGGACCTGAAGTAAGATGCCACCGCCCTCTTAACCCAAAACACACTACACTTTTGTCCCTTGTCATCCTGCTGGTGACAGATCCTCCAGTAGCCCTCCAGCACCTTCTGGACCAGTTCTGGCAGACCAGAGGCAGCCACCAGTCTTTGTTCACACTCACACCTTTGGGTGCACATGTACACGTCATACTCTCTCTAGAAACTTCTCCTTGTACACTGGGAGATAGCACTGAAATAAGCTTCAGATTCAGCAACTCTGAAATCTTCCAGAAGCCTGTGTGAAGGATTCTGAGAGCATCACCAGCTACTCCACCCCCACCACACCCCCAAATTCCTCACTCGTTTTCTTGTGTTTAGACACTCAATGGTTTCTTTCAAACTCTGTTACTGATTTTGGACAAGTTATGGGTGTTTTCTGGTACTTTGTGCTTTATCATCCCAGCAAGGACAATATTCAGAGGCTAAATCTTAGTCTATGTTTCTAATACAAATGGCAATTTTAAATGCCAAATATTTCAATGCATTACTAAGTTCATTACAGACAGAATGGTGTCATGAGAAACCTAACTTCCAGTGTGTACCTTTTAATTCTTAATCTTCTCTTGGCTTAAGTTTCATAAGCAGAAACAATCTTTCTTCTGCTTCTGTCTTCTATGAGTCTCTTCTATCAAATTGGGACCTTTTGGAACTTTCCACAAGTGCATTTCATAACTGATATAACATCATTTACTTATGAAAGCTGTTTAAGACTCTCAATGCCAACAGATACTTCTCCTCGATACACAGGAACTGTCAACATCTTGAAGTGAGATCCATAAATAATTTTTCTCTATTTTTTCATATACTTGAATTCTAACTGTGCTTCGATAATGGTAAACATTGCAGTATTGGGTGGTGCCTGTAGCTCTAAGGAGTAGGATGCCAGCCCCATGTACCAGAGGTGATGGGTTCAAACTGGGCCCTGGCCAAAACACACACACACACACACACACACACACACACACACAAATTGCAGTATAAATCTAATACATAATACATAAATCAACATATCTGATAATGTAAAGAAATGTTGACAGACCAAATATATCATTTTCTTAAATAAATAACTAGTTTAAGATTTAACACCAGTTTTTATAATCCATATTGACAAGCATTTTGGAGAGCCTGAGGCAATCCCCTTCATGAATTTATTTTTAAGCAGAGAAGTAGTAAAAAGTCTATGACATTTAATTAGGTTTCTTTTCCACAGAATTACCATTGTAGACCTTTCAACATGGATGGATAATCACTACCTTGGGCAGATTAATGTCCCAAATAGAAAATTAATTCTAATAAGGGCTTGCTCAGGAAGTAGTCTTGGAGAAATGTGACAAAGTTGATGAAGAAAGGAGAGAAAAAATAACCTTATGATAAATAATGTATTATTTTCATGCTTTTTTAAACTGTTTTGTGCAATACTCCTTTTTCTCTTCTTTCTTCTTTTGTTTACTTGATCATATTACTCAGGGTTCTCCCAGAGAACAGAGAAAAAATTCACTGCCATGTGAGCACTTGTGAATAAGGTAGACTAAGGAATAGTCAGAGCCACAGTTCAGATGCAGAGTATTTCCATTTCCAGTCCAAAGATGGCCTGCGTCAGAATTGCCCAGTCTTGTTAAAAGTGTAAGTTAGGGAACTCCAACTCATTCTACAGAAAAATATCTGAGGAAGGAGCATTAACACCTAATTTTTTTTATTGTTTCAGATTTATTGAGGGTACAAAGAATTCTTTAACACCTAAATTTTAAGCATCTCTTCAGCATCAACTTTCTCAAGCATTCCAAAATTTGAAAATATTTGCTAATAGATTTTTTTCTTTAAAATAATCTGCAATAATGGGAGCCTTAAAAAAGAAAGCAGTGAAGAAAGAATTTGGGTTTGTCTTTTGTTTTTGTATACTGGATCCACTATTTTCAGTGATAAGCACTTTTCAAAAGTGTTTCTTGTATGTTGATCTATACCAAACTGATCCAGAATTTACAATATTTTCAATATTTTCCCTACAGTGAGTCAATGACTTCATCTTATTAAGCAGCAATTCACCCTGAAAGTACAAAACGTTTTCTCTCAATTCAATTCTTTCTTTCTCTGACTTTTCACCAGAGTGGGGGGAAAAAAAAAGTTGTAACATAAAAAATCAGAATACTGCTTCAGTTTGGGGAAATAAAAATTGGGATTATAGGTCACTTAGACTGAAAAAAGCTAAATAGTGGTAAGTACTTGTTCTCATTGAAGGAATGAGCAAGATTTTTCTCTGTAAGGAAAGTGATAAGAAACAGTATCCCAGTGGGGAACACCATAAAATGAAGTCACAAAATCTACACCACCAAGGTCCCCCACTAATTACAAAGTCTACTTATGCCAAGTAGAAGAAAAGGAACTCTAGAAACAGACAGGAGCTGAATTCATGATTGCTTCCTGGAGAAGTCATTGCTTTGCAGAAGTTTGCTTGCTAACTCGGAGATGTAATTCAATACTTGGCAAAACTATTCACTTTTCTTTAGAAATTTTGCAGGACAGAGGCTCCTTAAATTATGGCAATTGTTGATAAAACATGAAAGTTTAAATATAACCAAAGGCCATACCCTAAAATTCTTGGTAAATCCTCAACATGTTTCACAATTTCTGCACAAAAACATGGATATGGATTTTCCATTCATATCACCTTCAATGCAATCTGTATAAAAATCACAAGCAGGATGTTTAATAATGTAAGAAATTAGATTACAGAATTCAGGAAGTGCGAGAAGAGAATAAGAGAAAAGGCCTGGAGGAGCAAGCAGTGGGAAGGTTGGTACCCAGGGAGGAGAGGCAACTGCTGTTGCCCCTGGTTTACACCAGCTACTGCACCTTTGGAGCTGTTGCATGGTTAATCTGGATCTGCCTCTGCCAATGTTCTTACTGCGTAGCTCTATAGCCACCATTATGCTATTGCCTCTGCTGCTGGTAAAACTCCACCAGAACCTGCAAGGAAAGAGCTGCTTCTCCCTGCCTCCTGCCTCCCATTCTTTCACTAGCTCCTACTCATGATATACCATAACCTAAAGCCAACTGCCAAAAAAGCATAGAAAATATAGTTTGTGGTCCACTAACCCCCCACAGTACCCAGCAGGGTTCAAAAGAATGAGAGCTGAGAGCAAAGAGGAAAATAACAATAACTTGCATGCAGTCTACATAATGTGGCGCCCAAATCAGCCTTGTCAGACTATGAAACAAGTGGTAGACAGAGATGAAGTAAAAATTGAGACAAGAAATTATTTATGTGTTCATCCCAATGGAAATAAACGAGGGAGACTTTGGCAAGTAAATTTTGCTTCTAGAATAACTGGTAAATTTGGGGTCTTTGCCCTAGTGAAGAAAAAGTTCTTATAGTTTATTAAAAGAATTCATTTTTGAGCATATATTATCCAGGAACCAGGCCAGTCAGGTGCAATTTTCAAGTGTTGGGTATGGTACAGTCTTACCAACATCTACAGGAAATGTTTGATCTATGAAACCTGAACAAAAGATACACTGATATCAAGCCAACCAGTCCTTGTATCTAAACTAGACTTTTTCCATAATGACTATTCTAAAAGAATTAATTGGTTGAAATTTTTAAAAATACCAGCACACATGGGCAATTGCATTAAACAATAATAGTAGCTAGCATTCATTGAGCATTTACTAAATGCTACTCTTTCGCTTTCATTATACACAGAATCTTATTTAATCCTCATCAAAACCTTATGAGAGGTTGGTACCAGTAAAGAATTACCATTTTACAGATGAGAAAGAAATGAAGCAGAGAAAGTTAGGTGTCTGGCATCGAGTGACACAACTAGTGGGAGGCAGGGCCAAGACTCAACCCAGGACCCAGACAGAATTATAAAAAGTTGAGCTATTAACAAATTCAAACTTTAAAATTTATAAGTTAGCCATCCTGGTAACTCAGAACTAGAGAAAATTTGTCTAAGATGATTCATAAGATAAGTTCTCATTCCCATCTTAAGTGATAGCATGGGGGAACCAAGGGCAAAGATAGATGAGCTGAATAAAAAGAGCCTCTTAAAGATTATTCAGATGACGGGGAGAGGAGAAATAAGAGTTGCTCAGCATCTTTACCAAGGACACCTGGGAAAACCAAAGTCATCAAAATTTCTCACTATGCATTCTGTGCTATACTTGAGACCAAATCTTGCAGAAACCAATGTATAGTTGAAGTGACTTATATATCTTCCTGCCCTTGTTGAAGTTCTCCACTTATTCATGCCAATAGTAATGTTGCTAATCTTTAATTCATTTGAATTATTAAATGTCTGGAAAACATTCAAAGCGAGTGTAAAGGAAAGTAATCAGTGAGACTGAGAAAAGGGAAATATGGTCGGTAGAAATATGGTTGGTAGCAATGAAAATCTTACAGAGAGGAAAGCATTGAAATGAGTTTAACTACTTTGGCATTTAGTATTGGAGGAAGTGGTCAAGGTCACGGAAGGTCCTGTGGTGCACAAGACAATTTTTCATAACACACCCAGCTGAGACATGCCAGCCCAGAGTCACAGGACAAGGAATGGGCAGGTTTTTCTGATATCAGAAACTTGCCCTGCTGGAGGATGGCAGATAGTGTGGGAGAGAGAGACCTCCTTTCCCAGATAACAAAGGTATCTTTGCTCTCATTGAGTGAAGGATAAACTTTCTACTTTGATTTCCCAGATCTGTTGCCTTTTCTACCTTGAGCAAGACCCCACTGCCATCATCACAGATGCTGCAATGAAGTAATTAGTAATTATAACCTAATGGTCAATTCTCTACCCTCTTATTTATCAATTTCAGAGCAACATTTTAACACAATTGATCATGTCCTCCACTTGAAACACTTGGCTTCACTTGTCTTCCTTTTTCTTTTCATTGTTTTAATTTGAAAATATTAAGGGTATACAAATATTTTTGTTACATAGATAGCATGTATGATGCTTAAGTCATGGTTTTTAGTATGCCCATCACCTAAATAGTGTTCATTGTACCTGACAGGTAAACTTTTGCTCATCACCATCTCCCACCTTCCCTCTTCTTTTCAATGACCTTTACATCTTTTTGTGCCTGTGTGGGCCCATTGTTTAGGCCATTATTTAAAAAATAAAAAAATAGATGCTGGCCTAAATGCAAAGAGAAAAAAACATTTATACATTGTCAGTAGGAGTGCAAATTAGTACAATCTTCATAGAAAATAGCATGAAGTTCCTCAAATAAATCAATGTAGACCTTACATTCTAACCAACTATCCTAGTACTGGGTATATACACAAAGAAAAAGTCATTTTCTATTTTTCTAGCTCCTTGGATGATTCTTCTAAGTCTTTTCCACTGAATCCTCCTCCACTATATGCCTTATGAGTATTGAATGGCTTCAAGGTTCAGTCCAAGGATATCTTTTATATCTCTTTATATTTGTCCTTTAGATTGCACAATAATCTAATCCAGTCCCCTATCTGTGTATTATTGATTCCTAGAATTCATCTCTAGCCCAGCCTTCTCCCATGGACTCTGGACCGACACATCCAAATGCTTACCTGGCATCTGGATTTGGCTATTTATTAGGCGTCTCATATTTAACATGTCACAAATCAAATTCTTGACTCCTTACTGTCTCTGGAATCCCTTTCCTTAACTATTTTTCAGTATATCTTTGCCATCTCGGTCAACATCCTCTCTATGAAAGTGATTGCTAAGGCTCAAAATGTCATAAAGTCATCTTTTACTCCTTTATTCCACTAGCTACATTTTTTCAGCTAATTTCACTGGTTTCCCCTTCAAAATACAGCATAAATCTGCTATTTCTCACTGTCTTCTACCTATCTCATTTTAGTCTGAGTTGCCATCACTTTTCCATCTAGACAGACAATTGTCATGCTTCTAATTGTCTTTCTGGATACACATTCTTCCCTCAACCTCAATCTGCTCTCCATATACCATCCAGAACTATCAGCTTCACTCACTTTTCTCACATAGCCCTACATGATGTAGCCCTTGCTAACTCTGACTTAATTTCTTGTATATATATTTATTCACACATTATGTACCAATAGTGCTGGGATTTTGCTGTTACACCAACCTGCCAAGCATATTCTCAAGTAGAGGCCAATATACACTAGAACCTCTACACTTGACCACCTCCTTAAATTGACCTAGTTTCCACAGACCAGACATGTACTACATGTGTATATCAGTTAACTAAGCCTCATTCCTTACGTTGACCACCTCTGTCCACAGCTGACCATCTCCCTACATTGACCACCTCCTTAAGTTGACCTAATTTTCACAGACCAGACATCAACCATAGGTATGTATCAGTATAGTAGGCCTATTTCCTTAAATTGACCACCTCCATATGTTTACCAGTTTATTACAGTCCCTTGAGTGGTCAACTTACAGAGGTTCTACTGTAGTTGCTATGTTTTTAGCCCAGAACATTCTCACCTGAGACATGATCATGGTTTATACCCTTATATTATTCAGGTCTCTGTATCAAAGCTCCTTCCTAGGAAGGTCTTTTCTGGCCATCTTATCAAAAACAGAGTCCTGTTCCCTCTCTGTTCTCTTATGAGTTATACTTTACAGCACCACATCACACAAGGTAATACACAGTAAGAATATACACCAGGTGATTCGAAAGAAGAACTATATCATAGCAAAGGTGTTGGAAGAGGTAGCACAGAATTCAGAACAGGCAACTACTACAACTTTTTATGCTAGAGGGGAAAGGAGATATGCTGTCAGCAGAAGATGAGAGCAGCTCGTGGAGGGAGGGTGAAGGGTGGATTCACATGTTGACTTGCATATAGAAGAGAGGTAGCTTATACAGAGAAGATGACACCTTTGTATGATATATGTCTGAAACAGAGAGGAGAAATAATCCAGATTTCTTTTTCCCTCTTTCCCTCTAGTCTTCTATTAGTGCCTCCCTTTAACCAGAACTAGATGGAAACCAGAGTTGCAGGGACCCTTGGAATAGATTCAAGAACAGTGATTAAGAACCAGCACAAACACTTCCTTGAGTTTATTTATACATGCAGCTATTATTGTTGTTGTTACTGTTGAATATCTGCCTTCTCCATCAGAAGATAAACTTCACTAAGAAGATGGACTTTGCCAACTATGTTCCCTTCTATACCTCTGGTGCCTGGCACACTGCACTGTGAATAAATATTTATGCATGAGGAAAAGGGTATGTTTTCATCTCAAAATGTTTAGAATATGTCCTTCTATCCAAAGTCTCAATGAGGACGTTATCTGTCTTCAAACCCCCTGAACATCTAGAAGACTATGGTTATCTCTGATAGAAAGGGAAGACTCTATGCCTTTTAGAACAAGGAACATTAGCAAGGGGATACTAAGGGCTGGGAGTGGAGACTATGGATAAAGGCCTCACACCAGGTATGGGCTCACATAAGTTGGCAGCTCACAAAGGATATATTAATTTAAAGAACTAGAAAATTTTTCTAATGCAGCTAAAAAAAATGATTTTTTCAAAATATTCTCTTTATTTACATAGAAACATGTAGAAAGAGATAATTAATTCCAACTGGAAATCTCTTTCAAAAAGATTTCATCAAGGAGAAAGATTAATTCTAGCTTTTTAGGGAGAAATACAAAAAAAAAAAAAAAAACCAAAGTAAATACTCAAACAAATAAGAAATAAAGCACTGCTTTTAAGAACAGAAATGTTCAAATTAATATGCCCTGTGGTTGTCCATGTTACAGAGACCTGGAAAACACAGGTTTGAAATGACAGATCCTCCATCCTCTGGAGGTACTTTGAGAGCTCCAGATGGCAATGGACATCAACATGTTGGGTGGGTGAGACAGATGAACAGTGTCTCCCCTGCTTATTCATGATATCATAAAGTGAACAAATGGTAAAATAAAAACTCCAAAATATTAGATAGTTAAGAAAGATGATGTGACGCCAATGTCTGCAACTAGGAAAGTCCTAGAGAGGACAGACGTGTTTTAAACATCCAGTGTAGAACAATGGCAGGAGTGCCAAGATCTTAATTATCCCCCACTGGGCTCACTGCATCTGGTCAGATTTCACACATGCTGATTAGTTATTAATGAGCTTCTAAAAGCACCTAAATACAAATGCTTTTATTTAAATGTAGTATCAAGTTATTTCAAAGTCCCCCCAAAAAATGTTGGAGACATAAACTGGATATTGAACTTGCTATATTTTGTGCCATGTGGTGATGTCACCACAAGGAGGTCAAAAACAAAAAAAATAAAATTGAGAAAAGAGAGCAGTAGGATATGGATTGCAGAGGGAAATCAGACTAATGAAGAAAGAAAAGAAATGTGAATGAGATGCCTGAGTTCTCCCTGCAGTTGGCTGGTGGGGGGAAGGCGGAGTGGGAGGAGGAGAAAATGGCTGTGGCTGTTCCTGTCCTGCTGAAGTCTTTATGCACAGTGATCAGAGGTGTGGCAGAATGAGCTTGTCACTGACAAGTCCAGTTTTTTCTAACCTAACCGATGCCAAAGTCCTCTGTTTTTATTTGTTTGTTTGTGGTTGTTATCTAAGGTGATTGTGTAACAGCTATCCTAGAGAAAAATATGTCACATATGTTTGGGATCAGAAATCAGGTGCTGTTCCATTTCCTTTGTTCTACTCAGCTTCCAGGATCTATTTTCAAACCAAAATGATGGAAAGATAAAGAGGTAACTGAAAATAAAAACTGAAAAATAATACAACACCCCATTCACATGACAAAACAGCTCCTTTAAGCAAACAAAATATGTATCTCTGCCTCTCAGTAAAGGTTATTTGCCCAACTAAAATTTGAATGAGTCTGTATGTGTCTGTGTGTCTGTGTCTGTGTGCACTCACGCCTGTGCAGGGCGTACCCATCTATGTTTATGTGATTAACTTGACCTCACTCTTACCTTTTAGCTCTCTTATAGCTACACTGTCAAGATCTTAATAAGTCCCCTCTACTCAAAAAAGGAGATCTTCAAAACAAAGGACTCTCTTATTATTTATTGGGTTCTAGAGCAATTATTTAACACTAGGTGAGATCTTACAAACTATTCAATGTAAAATTCTAGATGTAAAATTGAAGGTCAAAAAAGTTAAGTAACTACCTCATTCTTGTATGGCTAGAAGAAGGCAGAGGGCAGACACTAGCTAGGAAGCCGTTTCTCCCATCTTGAGAGAGGGCTCACTCCATATAGTCTGAGGAGGTGTCTACTCTTTGCTCTGTACAAGCCTGTCAGTGCTGCAGAGCAGCAGACACCAGTGTAGTCGGGGTAAGGTTTACTCTTCAGTGTAGACAAGTAATTGGACTCATATTGTTAAACTCTTAGCCCAATCATCTCATTGTTAGTGCTTGTTTAGTCATCTTAAAAAAAAAAAAAAAAAGTAGAATATTACTGACTTTTTTCAGGAGTCTTGGAAAGGAAATAATAAACCGTGAAAATAGCATAGTAATTGAGATTGCACTATAAGCTAATAAGTCATTATTAGACAATTAAAGGTAACAAAATATTTGTTGTATGACTTATGGTAATTATTTTCTTAGTTTTAAAACCCTGGCAACTAAGCCAAAGAAAGTACTGCATCTTAATATTAAAATCTTCAAAACTTTATTTGATATTAATAACATTTTAAGCATATAATTTGTGTCTCTAAAATGAATGTATTAAGAAAATGTACATTGTATTCTTAGTAGCTGATAATAGTATCATGTGAGTTAACCTCTTCAGTCTCCTTATTAGTTAGACATTTGCTGCTTATTACTAATCTACTTCATGTCATACAAACAAAACATTTATGTAAATGTTTCCCCAAGATTATGAAACCAGCATGGCTTTGTAGAATCTGCATTTGCTGGGTGTCTATGTGTATTCTCTCTGGGATTTAAACCACTTCAAATTACAATGATAATTTTTATCCTAGGATTGCAGTTCACTTCCATATTTTCTTACCATCCTGATTAAAGTAACATTAAAACTATATATTACTATGAACAAATCATTCAAAACGTAATTTGTGGTTTTAATTTTAGTAAATATGTATCAGTACCCACTGTATACCAGGCACCCTGCTAGGTAGTTTGACATTTTATTTACACAGTATTCCAGAGAATGAGGCTTTTTAAATGAGGAAACCATTAAGGCTTTTCTATTTACGTCATTATTATTATTTCATTATTCACATATTGTAATCCCCTCAAACAGATCATTAGCCACCCACAGTCTTAAATTTACTCTCAAGGAAGAATTTTATTAAAGTGGGTATTTTCTAATTGCAGTTAATAGGAAAGATCTAAGACTTCCTACTCAGCCTCTTTTGATTATTAAGTTCAAAGATCTGCCCCAAATGAGCCAATGTTGCATTTATATCAACTGATCCATTCACTAGCATCCATTCATTGCTGAGGCTTTGTTGAGCAGAATCAGCTCTCTCTCCTGAAAACATGAGTCAATGACTAAGAGGACTCTGAGTTCTAGACAGGAAGAAGACAAAAAACCCAATTCATGGGCAAGGGCTGGAGAATGAAGGGCAGACTGAGAATTGGTTGGTGGCCATTCATGCATCCAGTGCTTATCCCATCAATAATGACTGGACATTTGGAGATGCACATTTTAAGTCTCTGGATCATAATCAATAGTGACTGGACATTTGTAGATGCACATTTTAAGTCTCTGGATCCTAATTTTCTTTTTGCCGAGTCTCTCTTTAGACTCACCATGCAGGTCATGACCTACTTTTGTGGGCTGTGGTTTCAATGACAAGCTGGTTTTCACAGCCTTTGCAGTACTATCCTATATGTGGTTTGCAGGCTACTCAGAGGCCAGGCCAAGCTTTGGACAGTTTTCTATACTGCAGCTCCATCTAAAACCATTTACGACGTTCTTTTTTTATTATTATTATTATTAAATCATAGCTATGTAGATTAATGGGGTACAATGTGCTGGATTAATATACAATTTGAAATATTTTCATCACACTGGTTAACATAGCCTTCATGGCATTTTCTTAGTTATTGTGTTAAGACATTTATATTCTATATTTAGTAAATTTTACATGTACCCTTGTAAGATGCACCATAGATGTAATCCCACCAATTATCCTCCCTCCATCCATCCTCCCCCCTCCCCTCCCCTCCCGTTCCCCTTTCTCTGTATTCTTGAACTATAATTGGGTTATAGCTTTCATATGAAAGCTATAAATTAGTTTCATAGTAGGACTGAATACATTGGATACTTTTTCTTCTATTCTTAAAATACTTTGCAAAGAAAAACATGTTCTAGCTCCATCCATGTAAACATGAAAGATATAAAGTCTCCATCTTTCTTTAAGGCCTGTGACAAAAGATTTAGTATAACCCTCACTTTACAGATGGAGAGACTGAGGCACAGGCAGGTCAGGTGACTTCAGCATCCAGGCAGC